>JABMCL010000772.1:310000-332500 GCA_018857735.1 Alviniconcha marisindica | reverse complement strand
TAATTTTATTCACAATTAAGTAGTCAGTCAAGATGACAAGAGGCAGTGAGTTGGTGCTCTACCCAGTGCCCTTCATCTTCATAATTCATTCCTTTAGTGGTCACAGTCATGTTGTTGAATTAAAAAAAATTGATTGCGCTGCCCCTGGGAGGGATCTGAAGCAAAGTAAACAAACAAAAAACAGCATTCTTTTTTCTATGCTGCTCCTTCTGTCTGGAATTCCTGCCTCATGAAACTTGATGCATTCAGTCAAACCACTGCATTTAAAACCACTCTGTTTAAAATGTACTGGGCAAATTATTCTCTACTCCCCCCCCCCCCCCCCCCCCCCCCCCTTTGCAAATTTGTTCTTGAATTATTTCAGTTGACTGACGTGCTGCGTGTGTATGTGCACACAGGTGTATTCATCATTCCTTGTGTGCATGTGTATGCATTGTGCGTAGTGTAGTCTTGCCAGTTTAGCTTCTTGTGATTTGAATAGCTTGTAGTCATTGTTACTGTCATTTTCTGCTTGAGGTCTCGGTAATGGGTACATATTTTATGTTTGAATTTTGTACAGCATGCTGAGCACTATTTTTATGTTAGACTGGTTCTTGCTTTATAAATTTTCTACACATAATGATTATTATAATGATTATTATTAGTAGTATTAGTATTAAGACTAAGTTGTTGCCTTTTAATAATTATGTCAAGAATTGGATCCTGCTGAATGATGTGCTTGACAACAACAAAAAAGAAGAAGAAAAAGAAAAGAGTTGTTGCCTTTGAGTTTGACACTGGTCTGTAGCAGATGACAGTCAGTGTTGTCCCACAAAGAGTTTAACTTTAAATTAAAGGAGCGTTGTTGTTTTTCAGTGGGATAGTAGAAAACAACTTGCAGCTTTTCAGTAATTCACTTTTTTGAGCAACAAATAGTATTCGGCAAGAAAAGGGAAGCGATGAAATGACTTGGCGTTTGATTGTCAATAAGATGATGTGCCTGTAATTGTAAGCATGAGACTCATGATACTGCTTTTAATTTTATGCCTGGAGTGAGTCAGTATATATATTGCTTTGCCTGCTGCCAGTGCCAGGACATTTGCATTTCTAGTTTCTGCCTTCCCAATTTATTCAACTACCTTTTCTCTTAAATCCTGTTAGTATTGTGGCATATATTAATGTGATGTGTGACAAAAACTGACATACATCTATCTGTATTATATAATGTAGTAATATACAGTAGCTGGTAGTGTTTATAACTTGAACTTCAGTTTAATTTGCTTAGCTTGACTCTGGTAATGGTATGACCCTAGCCATTGACTAGGTATGAAATGTTATAAATATATGACAATAATTTATAACCTTCATGGTTATCATGTGACAACTGTTACTGTCACTGTATCAGTCAACCCCTGTTCATTGAGCTTCCTGGTTGTTGTTGTTTTTTGGGGGGGTTCAGACAATAATTCAGTAATAAAAAATAATGTTTCATTAACAATATCAGTGAGGCTTTTACTAGTTTTTAGTTTTACTTGCAGTACAAAACTATGTGCTTCGATAATTTAAAAAAACACACCTGACAATGACATGACCTTTATGGTTACTTGGTAGTGAAATTCCTATGCAGTAACCAAGTGAGGTCCACAGTGCCAGCACTGGTCAGAAATCAAAATTGTACAGTATTTGTTTAAATTGCTTTGTTTATTTTTGGTTGCTGCAGGCAGCATCCCAAGTGGGGTCGATCTCAGCACCATAACTGCGTGAAACTGAAGAGTTGAAAAGCTTCTGAAAGGAGCCACACTGCCCAGAGAGCAGCCAGAGAAGGGGGTGTCATCTTCTCTGACCCTCCAAGATGTCACGCTTATCTGAAGATGTGTTGCTGGTTATCAAGCAAGTGCGCCACAAGAAGTCTGAGGGAACTCTCTACATGATGGGCGAGAGGATGGCCTGGATGTTGGAGTCGAAGAACGTCTTCAGCGTCAGCCACTTGTATGCTGATATCAAAGGTTGGTCACTGAGTCATGCTAGGCATTGTGTGTGAATGTGTGTGTGTTTTAGTTGGTAGTTTTTGTGGCTGTTGATTTTGTTTAGTGGCCGAAAAAGAGAGAAGATTTTTGATTATTCGGCTCATTTAAAAACTTCTGAACCATTGCAGATGCTGCAGTCTGAACTGTTAGAGTTTTTAAGGTCATATTCTGATCATTTAATTTTAAGTTGGCTTCAGTCTTCTTTCTTTTGTGGTGGGGGATGTGGGGGGGGTGCTGTCTTTGTTAACTATACAGTACACAGGTATCTCTTTTTCAGTTCAAAAGATCTCACCAGACAGACTTATTCTGTTCATTTAATTTTATCCAGGGGGAGGGCTGTGTCGTTGTTAACTATACAGAACACACCTGTCTGTTTTTCAGTTCAACAGATCTCATCAGACAGTCCTATTCTGATCATTTAATGTTATCAGGTGGGGGGGAGGTGGTTTTTTTTGTCTTTGTTAACTGTACAGAACACACCTGTCTGTTTTCCAGTTCAAAAGATCTCACCAGACAGCAAAGACAAGGTTCAGCTTCAAGTAGTGATGCATGATGGCAGCGCCAGCACTTTCCAGTTTGCCAACCAGAAGGGTCGCCCAGCGCAGCAGGCCGACAGAGACTCGGTCAAGGAGCTGCTGCAGCAGTTGCTGCCCCAGTTCAAGCGCAAAGTGTCCAGTGAACTGGAAGTGAAGAACAGGTGGGATATTGGAATGTCCTGTTTTCTCCCCCCCCCCCCCCCCCCCGAATCTTCTCCTGTTTTTGCTTTTGCTGTCTTGTCCTTGTCCTTCTCTTTCCCCAGCTCTGCTTTTTGCCTCCTCTATCTCCTTCTCTTTCCTTTCCTTCTCCCCCTTCATTTTTATTTTTAATCTTCTCTCTCTCCTTGGTTTTTCTCCCTCTTTTCAATTTTTTCACTGTTTGGTGGTTGTATCAAATTTTCAGTCCAAGAAGTATCACAGACAAATGTTTTCTGTTGGTCTGCTAGCATCCTGGCAGTTTGATATCAAGGTTATACTGTTTAACCATGTCCAGACTTAAGATTCTTAAGACAGTTGTCTAAAAATCAAGCGATTGTCCAAGAGTGACTGCCTGAAAATCTGACAATGAATGATGAATTACGGTGCGTTAGAATGAGAAGAGATGCCAGAGCTTTTGTTGTTTTGCACTGCACCAGCCCCATGTCTGATATTAGGTGTCAGGTCTGATATTAGGTGTCAGGGTTGGTTGAGAATATGACATGCTGGAATGTGGCCGTATTTGAAGAGGTTGTGCTGGTTCAGGATGTGGCAGTGCTTACGGTGGTGATGGTGTTGCAGGTTGCTACAGGAGGATCCAGAGTTGTTTCAACTGTACAAGGATCTTGTTGTGTCCCAGGTCATCACTGCAGAGGACTTCTGGGCCAGCAGAGCTCATGTATGTATCTGTGTGTGAGTGGGGGTGTTTATGAGTGTCGAGGAGATAAAACATATGTGTGTGTCAGTGTGCATGCATGTACTAAGCTAGCACACTAGGCGACTGTTAATGTAGTGGAATCTCAGAATTTGGCTGGACAGTGGGTTTTTGTTTCTTTTAATAATGATAATTAAATTTTTATCTATTTTACTGTGCCTGTCCCAGTGTAAAAACCAAAAAAGAAACCCCAAGCACAGTGCAATGTAGCAGCACATCAGTCACATTACAGGTAAGAAATGCATGCATAAAAGCTAAATGATGATGATCACTGTTCTGTTGTGAGGAAAAAAAACAACCTGTTCTGTTGTAGTGAGTAAAAACAACAACCACTTCCATGCGTAGCATGCTTATGGCTCAGGATGTGACTAAATAAAGTCAAATATCACTGTAAACAAGAACAACAAAACACCTCTGTATACCTTGCAATGCACCTGCAAGTTTGCACATGTGCGTAGGAGGCCACAATAAGTTGAAAAGCTATAGAATATCGCGACAACCACCCATGGGCACAGTTGACGTCGGTCTTTGCTTGGGTGTGTTCTGCCCTTGGTTGTAGTAAATAACGGAGCCAGTTTGTTTGTTAGCTGTGTTCAGCAAAACCCTAGTATTTCAGCCAGTGTTGGGTGAGAAGGCAATGTGGGCAACCATTTCCCCACAACTGTATATACCATCATACAAGTGCAGTATTACCCACCACACCTGCAGCTGCATTCCCACTTTGGAGACTTGAATCAACACACAAGGGAGTTACTTAGTGCTCAAAAGATGTCACACAAACACAGCAGCGAAAACCTGAGTTGCCTACGGTGACTCTCACCTGACATGCATATATTGTAAATACAAGGTACACAAACTCCACCAGAATTTCATCTTCATTTGGGGATTTGAATAATCAGTCTTGTCATTACGTTAAAAATCAAAGTAATCCTGTAATCATGACATGGAACTCTGAACACAGCATGCTGCTTTAGCCCCAGTGTTGTTTCTAGAGGCGGGAATATGCCAATGACAGCAGTGTCGGTAACCTCTGATCGGAGATGCTCTTATTAGCGATTGCCGTAACTGTGATCTGAGAGATGAGGCAGTGGAGCGTATTCTTCAGCAGCATCAATCCTTATAGCAGTGAGACGGACTGTGTGGCCCACCCTGACTTGAGCACAAACCAGGCAATGTATAACAGAAAGTGTTGGAGAAGATCCAAACACATAAAAGGTTCTAAAGAACGCTTATTTATTTGGACACAAACACACAGTCTGCAAATTTTAGAGGTAATCCCCTTTGTCAAACTACAAAACGACACTTAATCAACAGTTGAATAGTGAAAAACAATGAAAAATGAGATGAGAAGCGAAATAAGGTATCTTCTTTGGTTGAGCCGTGTTGTTTTCCTGTCCGTTGCTTGGGTGAGTGTTGGCGTGACCTAATGAGTGCTGGAGAAGACAGCCCACACCATCTTGCAGGATGCATGACTGGCATAGGGTGTGGATGATGTGGAGAATTGATTGTTTTTTTCTTTCTTTCTTTAATTTGAGCTTACTTATTGCTTTTATATAGTGCTGTTCGCTGCTCACAAGCAGACTCACTGCACTCTTGTCACATGCAATTCTGAATGAGGGACTGTAGCTTTTTATTGCGTGTTTTTGGATATATCCATCAAAATGATGTACTTACAGCACTATTCTGGCTGGTTGCAGCCTGTATCATTTGAAAGATTTCTACGCTGACAGTGTTGCTTTTTGTCTTGCAGAAGTTTTCAAGCTCCCACAAGAATGACAGCAAACAGAACACGGGTGTGTCTCCTGCGTTCTTGGTGAGTACTGAGCAGCTTGGTGTTGTAATTGTAGACAGTTGACGTTGTTTTTTGTCCCGGAAGTTGTAACAGTAGGGAGTTGACGTTTTTTGTCCCAAGAGTTGTAACAATAGGCAGTTGACTTTTTTTTCTTTTTTTGTCCCAAGAGTTGTAACAGTAGGAAGTTGATGTTGCTTTTTGTCCCAGGAGTTGTAACAGTAGGCAGTTGATGTTTTTTGTCCCAGGAGTTGTAACAGTAGGCAGTTGATGTTGTTTTTTGTCCCAGGAGTTGTAACAGTAGGCAGCAGATGTTGTTTTTGTCCCAGGAGTTGTAACAGTAGGCAGTTGATGATTGTTTTTTGTCCCGGAAGTTGTAACAGTAGGCAGTTGATAATTGTTTTTTCCCCCCTTTGATTCATCGGTATCAGTATTTTGTAATGTTTGTGTTATTGAATATGGTGCTTGTGTAATTCAGTGTTTTAGGTTATTAATATATATGTGTGTATTATCCCATATTTTATCAGTGTGTGTTAATACTGTTATCCAGCATTTCATGGTGTCAGTTTTTGTGTTATCTCATATTTTAGTATTAATATACATGTGTTATCCCATATTTTATCAGCATGTGTTAATACTGTTATCCAGTATCTTATGGTGTCAGTGTTTGTGTTGTCCAGTATTTTGTGCTATCAGTGTTTGTGTTGTCTGGTGTTCTCTGTACTTGTGTTTGATCCTGTTTGTTACACCTTTCTTTCAGGCTGACATCAAACCACAGACTGATGGTGCTAATGGTCTGAAGTACAACCTCACCGCTGACATCATAGAGTCCATATTCAAAACATATCCCATGGGTGAGTTCTGATAGTATTTGACTCACTTTTCATCCCATCTTTTCATGGTCTGAATTCAATGGGATAGATTTATGGTAGGTTTTTAACACGCTGTCAGTATGGGCTACAGCCTGGTAAGTGACTGGATTTTATCGCCGTAATTATTAACTGCACAGAGTAACAGGTGCCACATAGGTCACATCAGGGCAAGGCATTGTACAAGAACATCAAATGATTGACATAATATGCGACTTAAAAACCAGCATGGTAGAAGCACAGCTTGGAGTTGGATTGATGTGATATGTGACTTAAAAACCAATATGGTAGAAGCACCGTTTGGAATGGTGTAATGTGTGACTTAAAAACCAATATGGTAGAAGCACTGCTTGGATTGACATGATATGTGACTTGAAAACCAATGTGGTAGAAGCACTGCTTGGAGTTGGATTGACGTGATATGTGACTTAAAAACCAATATGGTATTGGTAGAAGCACTGTTTGGAGTGACATGATATGTGACTTAAAAACAATTACGGTAGAAGCACTGCCTGGAATGACATGATATGTGACTTAAAAACAATTATGGTAGAAGCACCGCATGGAGCGACATGATAGATGACTTAAAAACAACTATGCTAGAAGCACCACATGGAACGACATGATAGATGATTTAAAAACAATTATGGTAGAAGCACCGCATGGAGCGACATGATAGATGACTTAAAAACAACTATGCTAGAAGCACCGCATGGAGCGACATGATAGATGACTTAAAAACAATATGGTAGAAGCACCGCATGGAGCGACATGATAGATGACTTAAAAACAACTATGCTAGAAGCACCGCATGGAGCGACATGATAGATGACTTAAAAACAACTATGCTAGAAGCACCGCATGGAGCGACATGATAGATGACTTAAAAACAATTATGGTAGAAGCACCGCATGGAGCAACATGATAGGTGACTTAAAAACAACTATGCTAGAAGCACCGCATGGAGCAACATGATAGGTGACATAAAAACCAATATGGAAGAAGCAGTGCATGGACTGTAGCAGTGGGCAAAACCTTACTGCAGTTAAAGCACCTGTCACTCACAGCTCCTGACTACAAATACCAGAATTCCTTCTTAACAGGAAACAGAGTTAAAAGGAACTCCAGGCCAAGGCACCGGTCAGCCTGAAAATACAGGAATATTTCCATTTTGGGTTTCGCATGGTAGTTTTGCCAATATGTGACGAAAGTCCTTTTTGCTTTGGACTTGAGCTCATTTGGGGAGCTCCCCAGGGAGCTCAAATGCAAAGCGAAAAATGACAAGTAGAAATGAAGAGTAGAAAAGAGTTTGCCACTGATGTAATTACACTTCTGTCATGTGTGCTGACAACCACTGTGGTGTCAGACTTGGTCAAAACGGCAGCACACACAGACATGTTTTTTTGTGTGCAACTTTCAGACTTTTAACAAACTGCACCAAAAGTCAACTGAAAAAAACAACCGCTGTGGGTTATTTTTTTTTTAGTGTTCCCTTCAACTTTGTTTACTATATTGGCTACCACAGTGTGCAGTTCAGAACAGAGATTATTTGTGCACAGGTTTTTTTTTATTATCATGTTTCGGCCAAAGATCAACATTTAGTGTATCTTGTCATGTCACATTGAAGAGACCTGCTTCAAACTTGTTTTTGTTTTGTTGTATTTCAGTGAAGAAGAAACATGCTGAGTGTGTCCCACACAGTCTTTCAGAGAGCGAATTTTGGACTCGCTTTTTCCAGTCCCACTATTTTCACAGAGATCGAATCAGCATCAACAGCATGGATATTTTTTCAGAATGTGCCAAGAAGGATGAAGAAGGTGAGAAAAGACTGAGCACTGCATAGGTTCATATGTTCAGATGGAATTTTGTTGTTGTTGCCTGTTTGCATTCTTCTCTGTTTTTTAATTTATTTTTAGAATAATTTTTGTGTTTGTTGCTAATATTTCATGAAAGCTTTGACAAACTGTTTGGCTTGATTTGAAGATTCAGTTGTGTGTGAAGTATCTGTTGTTGCAAACAGAAAAAGTTCTGGATAGTTTCATTTTTTATTATTATTGTCTTTGTTTTCATTTTTGTGTTTTCTATTGCATCTGCTAAAACACTTCTTGCTGTTTGTTTTCAGAGATCCAACATGAAATCAGTCAGAAGGTGACAAACCCTCTGATTGACCTGACAGAAATCAAGGACACCGTAGCAGATGACGTAAGTGTGTAGTTTGAACGATGAAATTATGGTGTCCTCTTCCCCCACATCCCACCTCCCCCTCACCTCACCTTATATAAATTAAGCTTTGTATAGTCCGTATGCTCTTGTGTGTGGGTGAGTGTTTGTGTGTGTGTACGTTTAGAATAGTCTCTATGGACAAGATTTTGTACTTTATAAATACTTCAGTTATTATTATCACCACCAGCTTCTGCATCCTGTGCCTCTTCATTCTGTGAGAAAAGAGATCAAAACACAGAAGTTCAGAATGAAAGCTTTTTAATTGGACATGACAAGACTGTGTGCAAGGGTTTTAAAGTAAGATCCTGATATGACTTACAGGATTCACTGGGCATTCAAAGCCAGTCACTGGCCTCTGGGAAGCAGCAGAGAAACGGATATTCTATATCAAAGGGGTGGAAAAGGACAGACGACTCAAATCTATGTATTACTTGGATGCCATGAATATGGCAAGCCATGTGAGAAAACTGAGGAGATTGTTATTGGTGTAAGAACACAGCAGAGGTGGTAAAGAGTGAAGAACAGTGGATTTTTCATTCAGAAGCCTGCCATTTAGAGCTCAGCATATCACATGCACAACGACAGAGACGACAGCCTGAATTGCCAGCAGTGATTCTCACCTGGTATATGATAGCAGCTATGCAGTTTCAGGCGTGGCCTTAACTTGAAATTTGTCTCCCCAAACTGCAGGAACTCTCAGGTGGGTATCTACACAGTCTGTTTCTTACCTGTGCAGGACTACCGAGGAATTGCAGACGACAACCGCATGAGTACCAACATCACCAACCAGTCCATTATCCGACGCTTCAACCACCACTCCACCATGGTTCTCCGTGCCTGTCAGAACGAGCCAGCGGCCACCGCTACCTCCACATCGGGCGACAATGGTGCTAATGGCAAGATGGATGTCCCCGATGCCAAGGGCCCTGCATCCAGAGGAGCCATGCTAGAAAATGGTCGTCTGCAGAAATCCATCAGCAGCCGTCAGAAAAGCGACAGTGAGCCAGTGCAGAAAAAGGTGGGCACAGTGGGAAGAATTTTGTGTGCATGTAACCTTTGTTTGATGTGTGTGTGTGCCTTTGTTTGATGTGTGTGTGTGTGTAACTTTTGTTTGATGTGTGTGTGTGTGCCTTTGTTTGATGTGTGTGTGTGTGTAACTTTTGTTTGATGTGTGTGTGTGGCTGTTTTATATGTTGGGGGGAAAGGGTCCAGTGAGGGAACTGGACTGAACATCTAGTCCTTGCCCAGGAAGAGAACCAAGTTGGAAGCATTTTGTTGTTTTTTGTTTGTTTTGTTATTGTTATACTTATAGTGCTGATTGATGACTTATTATGTCTCGTGATATTTGTTATTGTTATACTTATAGTGCTGGTTGATGATTTACTATGTCTCATGATGCTCAGTAGTAACCAGATAAACATTCCTGCAGAACTGTTCAGCAGACCTGATAATAATGATGATCAGTCTCTAAACTGCTTCAAGTAAGCCCTGTGTGCCATCGGGCAGGAAGTTAGTTGAAGCCTGCTGCCACCAACAGGCACTATTTGATGTGCAATTCCTGCCCAACAACTTGCACTTCCCAACAAAAGTGTGTTCTGCAATCATATTAATGAGACCTGAATTTTTGGCACAATACCAGTGAATGGACCTTTGCTGAAGATGGGGTGGGTGGGGGGCACACAAGAGTACCCAGAGAACCCTCCCCCCCCCCCCCCCCCCCCCACACCCCCTGCCAGCCCACAAATCTGTATCACAGGTGAAAATATACCCTTCCTTCAGAGGGTCAAAACCATGCCCTCCGGCACTGGTGATAGGACTGCCTGGTCAGAGGGCACCGTCTTTGACCAACAGAGCTACTGGCCTCTGTGCTTGCCAGTATCTGTGGGTTTTTTGTTTTGTTTTGTGCATGTTTGGCACAATAATGATGCTGTGTGTTCACCGTTCGGCCATGTTTTGTTGTGCGTTCACTGTTCAGCCATGATTTGATGTGCATTCACTGTTCAGCCGTGTTTTGTTGTGCATTCACCATGCAGTCATATTTGCTGTGCGTTCACTGTTCAACCATGTTTTGTTGTGTGTTCATTGTTCAGCCATGTTTTGATGCGCATTCACTGTTCAGCCGTGTTTTGTTGTGCGTTCACCGTTCAGTCATATTTGCTGTACGTTCACTGTTCAACCATGTTTTGCTGTACGTTCACCATTCAGCCATTTTTAAAAAATCCATTCAGGCCAGGCTACAGGCGGTGACAGAGATGGAAGACTTGGTCAAAGAGGTGACTACATCAGGGGTGGGTCTACGACTGGAGAAGATGGAACGATACTTGCACGGCCCTACTGCAGCAGCCGCGTCCTGCTACGCCAGCGGCGAGGATGTGATGACGGCGTTTCACAATGTGTCTAATCAGATGGAGGCGTGGCAGTCACATTCTGCCATGGTGAGAGCAATCTAGCATGCGTGTGTGTGTGGATGAATCTGTGTGTGTGTGTGTGTGTGCATGCGTGTGTGTGCGTATGTGAATCTGTGTGGGTGTGTGCATTTGTGTGAATACGTGCGTGTGTGAATCTATGCATGTGAACTGGCAGGGTCCTATTACCACAGAGTTGGGTGTGTATGTGAATCTGTGTGCATGTGCGTGTGTGAATCTATGCATGTGAACTGGCAAGGTCCTGTTACCACAGAGTGTTACAAAGGGTGTCTCAGGGGACTGCAGACTGTTTCGTGCCATCAGGTTCTCATGTCTGTATCACACCCTCTGTGTCCCAGGTTGTGAACGGAACACAGGCTCTGGGTGTGCTGGGAGAACTCTCACCAGGGGGCACTTTAATGCAGGGAACCACGCAGCAGCAACTACACCGTAAGTTAACTTCCGCCAGTGAAAAGTGCTCGTCATTTCAACCAAAGTCTGCATCTTAGTCACGGTGATTCAGTCTGTAGTAAAACCTGTAGGGCCGTAGATCTGTATCAACAAGAATTTTGGTGCTGAACTGGGGCTGGGTACAGCATATTGCAGCCACACTTGGCCACCAGGTGTCAGATGCATGCAGTTCTCAGCTCTGCTCCGGAGTAGGGCTGAGTGCCACTCACATTTCACTACAGGTTGCACGTTGTGTGGAAGTGGCAGCCAATGTATTTGGAGCAATGGTGTCAACCTACCGATTTGACTCTGGTCTGGATCACAGGTGTAAATGCAGCAGCGGGCACCCTGCCCGAGCCGAGCCAGGTGCAGGTCACAGCGCGAATAGCCTCGGTGTTTCTGTGACAGCAGCAGTATGCATCTCTGGTCCTATTGTACAGAAAGTAAGTTATGTATGGTCGCTGCTCTGAAGCATGGTTGTCTCATTCTAGCTCTTTGTTACAGCAGTGCATTTTGTGTTGCAGGCATAGTTTCTCCCGACATGCAGGCTGAAATCAAGAACATCTACAACGCCCTCTGTGAGCTGCTGCGACATTTCTGGACCTGTTTCCCAGCAACCAGCAAGTTTTTAGAAGAAAAGGTGCGGAACGTTGCCACAAGCCAGAAGGTGTTCAGATACCATGGATAATAGGTTTTGAGACGGTGGATTGTTTGTGTTGATTTTGTTTTTTTAATGGCTCCACAGCCCAGGCTCTCTGTCTGTCTGTTTGTCAGTCTGTCTTCATCCTGAAGTGACCTAGAGCAGCTGACAGGATGTAAAAATCCAGTTGAATTTTATCTCTGCAGAATTTCTTCCCAGTCCTAATTTTTTACTTTCCTGGTCCACTCACCTTCATTTGTTGCAAATCCTGTTTTTTAACTGCATTAGTTTTGGCTAATGCAGTTTCCTGTGTCAGCACGGGGAACAAAACGAGCCCCCTGCTCCTCGTCACAGGTAATTTAAGATCTCGTGGAGAATACCTAAAGAATACAAATAGGTAACAAAACATGTGCATTGATAGATAGATATGTGGGTGTTTGATTTTTAACGTGGTAACAGTGAATTAGACAAGCTTGTGGTTTAGTGGCTTGTGTTTTGAACTGGGTGAAAGGCATGTTGACTGTGCAATCCATCCTGAGGTTGGCAGGATGTTAAAATCCATGAACAAACTAACTCTGTGTGTGTGTGTGTGTGTGTGCGTGTGTTTACAGGTTGTGAAGATGAGGTCCACCTTGGAGAGGTTTCAGACGTCCAAGCTGTTGCCTCTGAAGGAGCGACTTTGCCAGTACCACTACACTTTAGATGTAAGTGAAATGTGAGATGACCGCTACCAGTTTTACAGGAGTGAGATCTTTCAGACACTTGACAGAAATCCCAACTGTTTGTCAAAGTGTTTACAGCCATTGTACTTTCTGTGAACATGTTTGGCAACTTCAACCATCGCATGTTTGTGTGTGGGTAAGAGATTCGCAGGTACTGGTCTCGAAATCAGGAGTATTCTGCAAGTATGAACGCTTCAACTGAGCTGGGATGACTTCAGTAATTTTTACATGCATAAAATACTTGGGATGCTCTACAACCACAACAACACACAGATAAATGCCTCTAAGTGTTTGACATACACCTCAAGGGGTCTGAAATGACAAGCTGTTTCATCAAAGATTTACATTTACACAGGTTTGTCATATTACTGATAATTTTACCCATTTGAAAGTGGTCTTACTGCCTGCTGTCTCCTTGAAGGAAGCATCCCTGTGGGCAAGTGGTCACTGTGGGCTGGTGGTCTGTGTGGGCAGGTGGTCTGTGTGGCAAGTGGTCACTGTGGGCAGGTGGTCTGTGTGGGCTGGTGGTCTGTGTGGGCAGGTGGTCTGTGTGGGCAGGTGGTCTGTGTGGCAAGTGGTCACTGTGGGCTGGTGGTCTGTGTGGGCAGGTGGTCTGTGTGGCAAGTGGTCACTGTGGGCAGGTGGTCTGTGTGGGCAGGTGGTCTGTGTGGCAAGTGGTCACTGTGGGGCTAGTGGTTGTGGGCAGGTCTGTGTGGGCAGGTGGTCTGTGTGGCAAGTGGTCACTGTGGGCTGGTGGTCTGTGTGGGCAGGTGGTCTGTGTGGCAAGTGGTCACTGTGGGCAGGTGGTCTGTGTGGGCAGGTGGTCTGTGTGGGGGCAGGGGGGGGTCTGTGTGGGCAGGTGGTCTGTGTGGCAAGTGGTCACTGTGGGCTGGTGGTCTGTGTGGGCAAGTGGTCTGTGTGGCAAGTGGTCACTGTGGGCGGTGGTCTGTGTGGGCAGGTGTTCTGTGTGGCAAGTGGTCACTGTGGGCAGGTGGTCTGTGTGGGCAGGTGGTCTGTCTGGCAAGTGATCACTGTAGGCTGGTGGTCTGTGTGTGCAAGTGGTCTGTGGTCTGTGTGGGCAGGTGGTCTGTGTGGCAAGTGGTCACTGTGGGCTGGTGGTCTGTGTGGGAAAGTGGTCTGTGGGCAGGTGGTCTGTGTGGGCAGGTGGTCTGTATGGCAAGTGGTCACTGTGGGCTGGTGGTCTGTGTGGGCAAGTGGTCTCTGTGGGCAGGCGGTCAGTGGGCAGGTGGTCTCTGTGGGCAGGTGGTCTGTGTTGGCATGGCATAAAAATTTAAAGGGGAACTGAAACAAAGAAGTATCATGCATTGTCTCAAAGGCAATGGAATAAAGAATATGCACACAGCTGTGTTTCACTCAATTTCACATCCTATTTGTTATGAATCGGTGTTTGAAAGTCATGAAGACATGACTGTAATTGTTGCCCAGCAGCCTGCATCAGTGGCTGACACGTGTGGCAAAAGTGTCAAATGCAGCACAAGCCTTCACTGGTAAAGCCTCTTTCTGTTCTTCACTGGTAAAGAGTGAACCGACATGGCTCCTGTGTGGTTGACTGGTCTCAAAGCACCAACTAACTAATCAGCATAGCTTCACCCCGAGGAGCTCAAATTCAAAGCATTTTTTTTTTAAACTTCCTTTGTGTAAATATGGATAGAACAACCGAAAGGAAGCATTGGGGTGAAAATGTTGGCATGCTCTGTGTTTTCAGGCCAGCATGCATCAGAGGTTTGGTTCCCCTTTAAGCGTCTTCCGTCAGTTTTAACGCTGTGTTTTCTTTCATCTCCCCTCAGCTGACAGGCCACATGGAGGAGATGCTGAACGCAGCCTTCAACAAGTTTGACATGTGGCAGGCCCGGCGAATGTCACGCAAGACCTGATGTCGACCCTGACCGTCGCACTTTCTGGTTTTGATCACGGCTGACCAGCTGTGCGTGCCACCTCAGAGGGGCACGAACTGTGAACTGCTCCACAATCAACAGTGACCTCACAGACCAGTGTGACGCACCCACCCATCCATGACCAGCAAATCATTCACCTGCACGGTGAAGTGATTGGATTTGCAAGGAAGTCACTGTACAGTGCAGGATTTTGACATGTGTTGGTTTGTCCACTTTGTGCAGGTGCTTTGAGATTTTCTACTGCGTTGAAGTGAAGGAAGCTGAACAAGGTGCTTTTCATGCTTGGAAAGATCTCGGTCTTGAAAATTGGAAAGGCTGTATGGTCCATGACGGTCATTGATTGGCTGGCTACAGCTTGAAAGTTTATGGGTTGTTGAATTTTCATGTGACTGACTGAAGTTGAACAGGTCTGTGGTGAACAGCCATTTTGATGATTGAAATGGGAAGGATCTGGATCTTGGGAGGACTGGCCCGGTGTCTGGTGATCTGATTGACTGGAGAGACTGCACTGGTGCTCGGCTTTGATGGAAGCAGGCTGAACAAGTGTGTGAACACTTGATTTGACATTGTGAAAAAAGCTAAAGAGGCAGTGGATGCTTTGTGATCTAACACTTATGAGGAAAAGGAAAACAGCAGCTGTTGAGATGCTTGGCATGTGATGACTAAGGAGCTGAAGATGCAGTTCAACCAAGAAGGTGTAACAGCTACCCAGGGCTTAATTTGACATGCGGAAAAGTATGAACACCTGCTGATTGGTTCAGTGACTTGAACAGGCAGTTTGGTGAGGAAGATGTAACAGATACCTGACGCTTGCCTGAACATGCCAGAAATGCTGAAACGCTGTTGGATGCTCAGTGATCTGAACAAGCTGTTTCATGAGGAAGATGTAACAGATACCTGACGCTTGACTGACCATGCCAGAAATGCGGAAACGCTATTGGATACTCAGTGATTCGAACAGGCAGTTTGATGAGTATGGTGTAACAGGTACCTGGCACTTGATTGGACATACTGGAAACTCTGAAAAGCTGTAGGGATGTTCAGCAAGACAGGGAAGGTGTAACAGGTGCCTAGGCGTAGCAGTTGATTTGACATGCCGGAAACACTAAAAAGCTTTCGGACTCTCAGTGACTGGACTGAGCAGAAAGATCGTACAAGGCGCTTGACAATCTGAAATGCCAGGGAGGCTAATGGAGAGGGAGGAGATGTTTGTGGTGGCCCTTGTGCAGCACTGTTCTGGTGACTGACAGAGTAGGGCGTGGCATACACTTAGACTTGATCAGTGCTGAGTCCAGTGTGGCTCTGAATCCATCACAGTTAGCAGTGAGAGTGGAGGACGTGTCAGTGGTGTTTTGGGGTCGGCGCTGTTCCGGTGACAGAGAGAGCTGAATGCAACTTGCTCTGTGCCGAGTCCTGCAAGAGGTAGAAATGAACGGGACAACTTGCAATCCACAAAAGTAATGGTGCTTTGCGGTGTGCTTGCCGGAAATACTTTGTGCGAGGACGTTGATCTTCAGAAGAGGGAAAAAAGCAACTCGAACCAAAGCAAGAGAGTTAACCTGTTTGCAAGATGTCGTAAGGTGTATGTTGCTCTGCAGGAAATTTGACTCATTTTCCCCCCCCCCCTCTACTGGGAGGTATTGAGATTTCTGGGCGTTGATGCCCCCCCCCATCTTTTTTTCATTTTTTGCAGTGCTTGTAAATTTCCTAGACAGGAGTTTGAAGATTCTGAATGTGATGTGCCACATGACTTAAAAAAAGCACAGGTATTTGTAGCGAGTTATTCAGCTGCTAGCATCAGAATTTGAAATGCTGCACGGTAGCTGATGTGCCACAGCTTGGTACATTAAATGGAAAACTGCCTTTTTTTTGTTTGTTTTTGTTTTGGTAGTGTCATGTAGACCAGAGACGCAAGATTTTTTTAAATGTTTTATTGGTGGTTACTCACAGCCAAAGCAAATCATTGACAATGACAGTTTGCACTTTACTGCTGCTGAGGTAGATATTTAATGGTGCTCAGTCAAAATCGTTTACCATGTGCGGTATTATTTAATTTTTGGGTGGTGAGGGGTCTGTTTGATTACCTATTGCAGTAAGTCCCTTTCTGCCCCTTTCTGTGCGTTGGCAGACCTGAAACTGCATGCAAGAATTACCCTTAATTTGTGCGAGTGGATCGGTGTGAGATTTGTGTGCAGTGTGTGCATGCGTGTGCATTTACTCTTTGGTGTGTGCATTTACTCTTTGGTGTCGAAAATGTCTGCCTCAGTGCTTTACCCCAAAGCAGACCACACGGTGTGGTCTGCTTTGGGGTAAAGCACTGAGGTATTTTCTGATTATATCTGCTAATAGACTGTGGTTGAGAAGGTTGCAATTCTTTTCTGTAAATGGGCGTTATGTTATTGCTGGCAAGTACCGATACATATTAGTTATGCAGATCATTATCCTCTGAGTGACTGAGTGACAAGAGCTAGGGGTGGTTTTTTTGTCTCCTCAAACATTTGATCTTGTAATTATCAATGTCCGTTTCCTGTGCAAAAGTTTGAGAGGACTTTGAAGTGAGTTCTTTTAAACTAGCCTTGATTGTTAAGGTTTTTGACTTGTAAAATTCATACCAATGTTTTGGTGACCTTGACTTGCTTTAAGGGTGACAGTGGTGCCAGGCAGCATCCCAGAATTTTCTCAGAAAGTTCTCATCTGATGAAGCCTTTTTTTATGCCTGGGATAATATCCTAAAACATAATTTCTGCACTTGACCTCCGTTTTGGGGTCTCACTTACTTTCCGGCAAGCCGTTCATTCTCATGAATCACAGCTTTTTCCATTTTATGGCCGCATTATTTATCCAACACGCAGTTCATGCCTGCATCAGTTTCAGTTAGGTTGCTCACTGGTGTTTCAGTGACATCAAGTGGCATTCAAAATGGTGACGGCTTAAAAAAATAATGGGAAGAAAATCTGAAAGTTCTTTAAAGTTGATCTGAGAATGGAAAAAGATGTTGCTTGCTAGGGCAGAGTGGTATTAAGTGCAACCCAAAAGTGAATAAAAATGGAGGTCAAATACAAGCAAATAGTTTGACACTGAAGCTTGAAATTGGCAGATATTTGAATGTTCTCCTACGCTGTGGAAGATATTTCAGTGTGATTCTGTGGAACGTTTTATTTTATTTTGTAGAATCTTCTGAAGATCAGCGGACACCTGTCTTTTGAGTTTGAAGGGTTAACTTAACATGGAATTATGAGATAAAATTTTGTTTCTGTCTTTATTTTCATGTTGAATGAAAGATGTCTTGTAGGGAGCTTGTCTGAGTAGGTTTGCCGCTGGAATAATTCTGTTGAGCCCTGATTTATTCTTTGGGCCAGAGAGTTTACACACACAAAAAAGGGTAAATATGTATTTTGTGCTTAACTCATTTTTTCCCGTGTTTGTTTGCTCAGTCAAAAAAAAAATCAGGTTTATAATAAAAGTTGTTTGTTTGTTGGAATTCTCCGATAAAACCCTGAGGTTGTTGGGTGAGAATTTAGTTCGTGCATGCATTTCACCCACACCTGTACATAAATATATCATACACACAAGCGCAGTGTTACCCACCACTCCAGTAGCTGTACTCCAACTTCAGGGATTTCAGTAGTGGAGTTTGTAATGCCATGAGGATATTATAGCTGAAAGTAATCCTGACATGGAACTCTTAACAAAACAAACATTTTACTTTTACCCCCAATGTTCCGATTCAAGACGGTCAGGTGCCTACAGTGACAGTGTCAATAGCCTCTGATTTAGGCCTGTAGTAAAGGTGAAACCCTAAAGACCAGATGTGCAGGCAGTTGTGAATGTGATCATGGTAATACAATGGTTACTGACGTTGTTACTGAAATTTGAGTTGCACAGTACAATCATGGTGAACACATAGTCAACAGAGTTTGGAAATTGTTGAGGGGTGGCCGTGGGAAGAGGTGCATTATGTGAGTGGAAAACCTGTTGACACCAGAAAGCCATTCATCACTGATTTCATCTGTTCATGACAGTATGTTTCCTTCGAAAAATCCAGTCTGCAAAGATAATGAACATAGGTTGCAATAAAAATCAATTGTTGTGTAATCAAAAGGGCCCACATTTCCTCAGCAGTTTTTGCTTGCTTTTTAAACTGTTTTTGTTTGTTGTCTTCACCTTGATCCATCATGATAGGTTGACTGGGCATTTAAACCAACCTATCCTGTTTTTGTTTCTTTGGTGTGTTTTTTGGTTTTGTTTGGGTGTGTTTTTTGGTTTTGTTTCTTTCTTCTTCTTTTCTTTTGCTTGCTTGATTTTCTTAGCATTTTAATTCAGGAGATCCCCACTTCAGAGAATGCCCGTAGAAAAGAAACATGAAACAAAAGTGGTCTTAAGGTGGGGGTAGTCGTTTGTCGTGGGTTCATTTGCATAGAAACATGACGAGAAGGGTTTCAGAATAAGTGATCTTTCAGGTTAAATGAACTACATGAAGGGAAGGGTTTCAGGATAACTGGTCTACATGAAGGGAAGGGTTTCAGGATAACTGGTCTACATGAAGGCAAGGGTTTCAGGATAACTGGTCTACATGAAGGGAAGGGTTTCAGGATAACTGGTCTACTTGAAGGGAGGGGTTTCAGAATAACTGGTCTGTGTAGGGAAGAGTTTCAGGATAAGTGGTCTACTCAGGATAAGTGATCTACGTGAAGGGAGGGGTTTCAGGATAAGTGGTCTACATGAAGGGAAGGGTTTCAGGATAACTGGTCTACGTGAAGGGGAGGGTTTCAGGATAACTGGTCTACATGGGGGGGGGGGGGGTCAGAATAGCTGGTCTGTGAAGGGAAGAGTTTCAGGATAAATGGTCATACATGAAGGGAAGGGTTTCAGGATAACTGGTCTACATGAAGGGAAGAGTTTCAGGATAAGTGATCTACATGAAGGGAGGGGTTTCAGGATAACTGGTCTACATGAAGGGAAGGGTTTCAGGATAACTGGTCTACATGACGGGAAGGGTTTCAGGATAAGTGATCTACATGAAGGGAGGGATTTCAGGATGTGGGGGGGGGGGGGGTCAAGACAAGTTGTGTCTAAAAAAGAGTAAGGTCCACATGGAGATACGAAAAAAAGTAAGTACTTGTACCTTAGTGCCCAAGTAACTGGATAGGGTCACCTCAGGACAAATCACTTTTTTTTTAAATTCTTTCACACCAGTTCTATGCACAAGGTACTAAAGCACAAGTTTGTCTAAGTCATTGTTACAATGTTAAAACCCAACCCTCCATCAGTGCACAGTAACACGTTTTGGTGCCTGTTTATTATTTGTAGACACTCCATGGGAACCTGTTTAAATCCCTTGTGACAATGGGTAGGATGACCTGTTCTATTCTGCTGGCTCACACAGGAAACTGTTATCCAAAACTACTGTAAAAAATTAGGGAGCAGATTCCTATTATTATTATTTTTTAAATGAAGGTGAATGGACCGGGAAGGTAGAAATTGGGACGAGGAAGAATTTTGTGGTAGTCGGTGAAGCATGTAGGTCTATATTCTGACCTACTGCACTGGCAGTACCTCACTACAGGTATATGAAGAGAAGGGTTTCAGAATAAGTGATACTGAAAGAAAAGTGGTACTTGGTTTAAGGGCATTGCGCTCCGATTCACTTTCTGGTGTCCTTGGTAGATAACAGTTCATTACATTTTCTAAGCAGATTACATTAAAAACGCACTATACTACTTGGAGCATTGTTTCACTGTTAGTGTTACTTTGAGTAAGCCAATTCTTTGCCATCGCACCGTCCACCATTGGGAGTGCAACTGTCTGACTGTTTTAGGTCATGACAATCATGTTTACATCACATCAGTTTCAAAGACTGTAAAAGTAAAGAATGACAACAGAGGCCTTGAAAATCATTCTTGATAACCGGTTCATTTGCATGGAAATATTTATGAAGAGAGGTTTCAGAAAAAAAATGGTCTTAACAGACTGGCATTTATCAGGGATTCCACCTTAGTATTGTATCACATAAAATGTGTTTGTTTGTTGTTTTTTATGATGGTGAGTGTACTTCCTTGTCGTTTGTGGGAAATTCAGGTCGCCCTAATTGGGCAAGGCACGGCAGCCGCAAGAGCAGCGCTACCCATTCCTATCCGTGTGCGCAGTATTTTCGTGTGTCCAGACAATGGTGTGGCTGCCAGTGTTTGGGATTTTTAAAGTGCACACAGGTGTTGATGCATGCGATTGCACACGGGGGCTGTACGGACGCCGTAAGAGAGTCCGCACTGGAAGCTGACTGGGACAAAAATCCCTTGCCGTATCAGGGACTCAAACCCGTGCCAGTATTTGCACCTGGCTTTTCAGTCGGATGCTCAGCCTGCTGAGCTATCCCTGCCCCTGTATGTGTTTCACTGAGCGATTGATTCAGTTTGTATTTTATATACAAGTATACTTTTTATACATTGTTGTGCGTGCGTGGGTAGTAGTGTCACAAGCAGAAGTGGACTTATGTGGGGGTAAAAACTCAAACAATGGCTGTAAAAATTCATCTTTGTGTAAGTCTGTATAGTGTATGTATTGACTACATGCAGTGTGTTCGGGCAAGTGAGAGTGTTGGTCTGTACACTGGGTGTGGTGTGAAATAATGGGACGTGCACCTTTGAAACAGAATCTGCATATGGCCTGTGCATACCTGTGTGTGAGAGAGAAATGGAAAGTGGTTGTGTGCAAAGACCTAGTGTAGTTACACAGTTTTGTTGTTGTTTTTTGTTTTCAGTGTGTGTGAGAGAGAGGTGGGTAGAGTGTGTGTGTGTGTATTTGGGAGAGAGGGAGAAATGTGTGTGTGTGTGTGTGTGTGCGAGAGAGAGAGAGAGAAGAAAAATCTGTCACTGAGATTGAGAGAGGTGTGTGTCACAGTGTGTCAGAGAGAGACAGAGTGGTATAGTCACTTTTGTGTTTACTGAGAATATTCGTACACCAAATGTAAATACAATTTTGCTCTGTAAGTTTGAATGATATGGCCACGCCAGTAGTATTCAAAATGCTAATTACATGTACAGGGAGTTGTCAATGTAATAGTTCCAGAGAACAGCAGGTAGTCTTTCAGATGGGAGGTGTATTATGTTTAAAATACATGTATATCCAAGGAACTCTACATGTGAACAGTTCTGTGATGTCAAACGCTCAGAGATGAACAAGAATATATGCGTGTGCAAGTGTGTCTGTGTGTGTGAATTTTCTTTTCTGTATTATAGGTCATATAATTTGTTATTCACATGTCATGCTTGTTAGGGGTGTGAGTTCGGGGAGCTGTGTTTTGCGTTCCATGTTGCTTAAAGGTGCTGTGACACAATGTGTATAAACCCCGTCCTAGGAATGCTCGGTCTCCAGAATACACTGCGCTATCATTATCTCCTCCGACTGTCAGTCTGAGCAGAAGAGATCAATGAAGGTGCACCTTCTGACTCAGAAGGGATCAGTGAAGATGTGCCCTATGTCTGAGAAGAGATACGTGAAGATGCACCCTGTATCAAGTGTCCGAGAGGAGATGTATGAAGGGTCACCCTGTGTCTGAGATGAGATGTATGAAAGTTCACCGTCTGTTTGAGAAGAGAGCTGTGAAGGTGCACCCTGTGTATGAGAAGAGATCTGTGAAGGTGCAACTTTATCTCAGAAGATATATGTGAAGGTGCATCGCTACTTAAGCTGTAGATCTCTCGGGCCATGTCTTTCCAGAAAGGGACCAGTGAAGGTGCACCGTCTGTCTCAGAGGAGATCTGTGAAGGTGCACCCTCTGTCTCAGAGGAGATCTGTGAAGGTGCACCCTCTGTCTCAGAGGAGATTGTGAAGGTGCACCCTCTGTCTCAGAGGAGATTGTGAAGGTGCGCCGTCTGTCTCAGAGATCTGTGAAGGTGCACCCTCTGTCTCAGAGATCTGTGAAGGTGCGCCGTCTGTCTCAGAGGAGATGTGAAGGTGAGCCCTCTGTCTCAGAGGAGATGTGAAGGTGCACCCTCTGTCTCAGAGATCTGTGAAGGTGCACCCTCTGTCTCAGAG
>JABMCL010000772.1:300000-305000 GCA_018857735.1 Alviniconcha marisindica | reverse complement strand
TAGGATCGAGTTGTACGTGTTCGCTGGACTTTCTCGTCGTCACGCCGAAAACAAAAGATGAATTTCTTTCACACCGTCTTCAAGGTTGTGGCGCTGGTGGGTACGTTGATAACGCTGAAGTTGTTGTTCACACCGTCGGCCAAGTCTCCGTACCCGCACATCATTTTTATCGTTGCTGATGATCTGGGTAAGTGAGCTGTGTGTGGTGTGGTGTGGTGTGGTGTGGTGTGTGTGTGTGTGTGTGTGCGTGTGTGTGTGTGTGTGTGTGTGCGTGTGTGTGTGTGTGTGCGTGTGTGTATATATGTGTGTGTGTGTGTATATATGTGTGTGTGTGTGAATAACGCCCATTTATATGTGTGCGCGCGCGCACGTATGTGTGTATATTTGCGCGTACACTCATATGTGCATGGTAATGTGTTAGCGTCGATTTGTTTGTGTGAGTGTGAATAATGCGCGTTAATATATGCCTGTGTGCGCGCACACGCATATAGTTCATGTGCAAGGTAATGACTTTAGTGTTGATTTGTTTGTGCGACTGTGTACTCGCGCGCTTGTATAGCCTGTGTGAAGGCGTGTGCTCCTAAGTGTGCGCGAATGTGTGGCGTTTAGAGTATGTTTGTGTGCGTGAGAGCGTGGGTGTGCGTGCATGTGTGTCTATGTTCATGCGTGTGTGTGAGATTGCATTGCTGTCTGTTCGATCGTCTTTCCGAGCTGTCTGGTTGTCTGGCGCTTAAAACGGGACGATGGAGGCTCATCATGAACAGTCAGACTGACATCACGAGTAGAGAGGACGATATGATGAGACTGGGTGAGACGGATATAACATGAACAATAAGACGTTACAAGTAGGGACGACGATGTGATGAGATTGGGTGAGACGGATATAACATGAACAATAAGACGTTACAAGTAGGGACGACGATATGATGAGATTGTGTGAGACAGACATAACATGAACAATAAGACGTTACAAGTAGGGACGACGATGTGATGAGATTGTGTGAGACAGACATAACATGAACAATAAGACGTTACAAGTAGGGACGACGATGTGATGAGATTGGGTGAGACGGATATAACATGAACAATAAGACGTTACAAGTAGGGACGACGATGTGATGAGATTGGGTGAGACGGATATAACATGAACAATAAGACGTTACACGAGTAGGGACGACGATGTGATGAGATTGGTGAGACAGACATAACATGAACAATAAGACGTTACAAGTAGGGACGACGATATGATGAGATTGTGTGAGACAGACATAACATGAACAATAAGACGTTACAAGTAGGGACGACGATGTGATGAGATTGGGTGAGACGGATATAACATGAACAATAAGACGTTACAAGTAGGGACGACGATATGATGAGATTGTGTGAGACAGACACAACATGAACAATAAGACATCAATCACGAATAGAGACGACGATGTGATGAGATTGGGTGAGACAGATATAACATGAACAATAAGACGTTACAAGTAGGGACGACGATATGATGAGATTGTGTGAGACAGACACAACATGAACAATAAGACACCAATCACGAATAGAGACGACATGATGAGATTGGGTGAGACAGACATAACATGAGCAATAAGACATCACGAGTAGGGACGATGATGTGATGAGATTGTGTGAGACAGACATAACATGAACGATAAGACGTCATGAGTAGGGACGATGATGTGATGAGATTGGGTGAGACAGACATAACATGAACAATAAGACATCAATCACGAGTAGAGAGGACGATATGATGAGAATAAGTGAGACAGGCACATCCTCAACAGTAAGACATCACGAGTAGAAAGAAAGGACGATATGATGAGAGTGGGTGAGACAGGCACATCCTCAACAGTAAGACATCACGAGTAGAAAGAAAGGACGATATGATGAGATGGGTGAGACAGGCACATCCTCAACAGTAAGACATCACGAGTAGAAAGAAAGGACGATATGATGAGAATGGGTGAGACAGGCACATCCTCAACAGTAAGACATCACGAGTAGAAAGAAAGGACGATATGATGAGATGGGTGAGACAGGCACATCAACAGTAAGACATCACGAGTAGAAAGAAAGGACGATAATGATGAGAGATGGGTGAGACAGGCACATCAACAGTAAGACATCACGAGTAGAAAGAAAGGACGATAAGATGAGAATGGGTGAGACAGGCACATCCTCAACAGTAAGACATCACGAGTAGAAAGAAAGGACGATATGATGAGAATGGGTGAGACAGGCACATCCTCAACAGTAAGACATCACGAGTAGAAAGAAAGGACGATATGATGAGAGTGGGTGAGACAGGCACATCCTCAACAGTAAGACATCACGAGTAGAAAGAAAGGACGATATGATGAGAATGGGTGAGACAGGCACATCCTCAACAGTAAGACATCACGAGTAGAAAGAAAGGACGATATGATGAGAGTGGGTGAGACAGGCACATCCTCAACAGTAAGACATCACGAGTAGAAAGAAAGGACGATATGATGAGAATGGGTGAGACAGGCACATCCTCAACAGTAAGACATCACGAGTAGAAAGAAAGGACGATATGATGAGAATGGGTGAGACAGGCACATCCTCAACAGTAAGACATCACGAGTAGAAAGAAAGGACGATATGATGAGAATGGGTGAGACAGGCACGTCCTCAACAGTAAGACATCACGAGTAGAAAGAAAGGACGATATGATGAGAGTGGGTGAGACAGGCACATCCTCAACAGTAAGACATCACGAGTAGAAAGAAAGGACGATATGATGAGAATGGGTGAGACAGGCACATGCTCTACAGTAAGACATCACGAGTAGAAAGAAAGGACGATATGATGAGAGTGGGTGAGACAGGCACATGCTCT
Source organism: Alviniconcha marisindica (assembly GCA_018857735.1). Taxonomy (NCBI): domain Eukaryota; kingdom Metazoa; phylum Mollusca; class Gastropoda; family Provannidae; genus Alviniconcha; species Alviniconcha marisindica. The sequence goes on along the minus strand of JABMCL010000772.1, from coordinate 302,120 downwards.
ACAGTAAGACATCACGAGTAGAAAGAAAGGACGATATGATGAGAGTGGGTGAGACAGGCACATGCTCAACAGTAAGACATCACGAGTAGAAAGAAAGGACGATATGATGAGAATGGGTGAGACAGGCACATCAACAGTAAGAAGACATCACGAGTAGAGAGGCAGATATGAAGAAAATGGCCGAGACACAAACTGGATAACAGCGCACACTACCCCCAAATGTATAACCCTCCCCCCCCCCCCCCCTCCCCCACCCCCCTCCGCACAGATGACTGTCACAGAGTTTCGTTTGTTTGTTTGTTTTTACCATGCAAATTAAAGAATACAATATATATTCTGACCGGCAAAACTGCTGTGAGTACAAACGCCCAGAAGTATTATGCGTGCACACAATGGTGTACCGATGAATGGAATATGGCCGAAAGAGTTGAAACAATTGAGCGAAACAGTGTGTTATTATCACAACGATGCTTTAAAAGTGGACATGACCGCGTAAAAGCGACGGTGAATATATAATACTTACGAAATAAAATAACATGCCACAGTTCTGTCTTCAGCCTGACTGCTCCAAAAGTGCACGTCATAGAAGTCTGGTCTGTTTTAATTACAAACCGCATTTCATTAACAATGGGACACAGAAAGCCCCTTAGCTCTGTGTCTCTTCACTTAGCCACAGATGCGTTAAAAAAAAATCGCAGGGTGTCGTTCTAGACTTTGCAAGTTCAGCAGCGGGTGAAGCCGCAGTGAGCAGGTTGCCGACAGACCAATGATGCGCGAGACATACCACGAGCTGGATTTGTCTCCCATTAAACACCTGTGGGGTGAGATTAAAAGAGGGTTCCGGCAGCTGGTTAATCCATCACATGGTCGCCATCAGGCGACAGCAGGCTGCTGATCAACATGTGAAATGCAATCACCTAGGCCTTCGATCCTTACTAGCCTGTCGATTCATGCCATGGGAAATGCAATCACCTAGGCCTTCGATCCTTACTAGCCTGTCGATTCATTCAATGGGAAATGCAATCCCCTAGGCCTTCGATCCTTACTAGTCTGTCGATTCATTCAATGTGAAATGCAATCCCCTAGGCCTTCGATCCTTACTAGCCTGTCGATTCATTCAATGGGAAATGCAATCCCCTAGGCCTTCGATCCTTACTAGCCTGTCGATTCATTCAATGGGAAATGCAATCCCCTAGGCCTTCGATCCTTACTAGCCTGTCGTTTCATTCAATGGGAAATGCAATCACCTAGGCCTTCGATCCTTACTAGCCTGTCGTTTCATTCAATGGGAAATGCAATCACCTAGGCCTTCGATCCTTACTAGCCTGTCGATTCATTCAATGCGAAGAGGAGCCACTACCTGTCTTAGCTGGCGGCGGTGACACGGGCCGCTTGCAAAATCAAAAAGACACCATGTGTCTTTGCAAACGCGTCTGTGCCTAATTAAAGACACACAGAACTTTGCTGTTGTTTCAGAGTTCAGGAGCTGTGTGAAAGTCAAGGCGGCCGTCCTGGGCTTTCCGTCCTAATGAGCCTTACGGTTTCTGTGGACGTTAGCAACATTGAACCATGCTTAGGCATTGGTCACAGTTTGTCCCTAATATGTCAACCGACATCCGAGGACATGAAGCTCTACATCATCATCATCATCATCATCATCAACATTTACTGGTTTTGTTTTTTGTATCACATTGTGAATGAAATCAAGTTTGTAATCAAACAAAAATAAATCATGTAATTCAAACACTTTTGGAGCAGTTAAAGTTAGAACTGTGTGGCACTTTTGGAGCAGTCAAAGTTAGAACTGTGTGGCACTTTTGGAGCAGTTAAAGTTAGAACTGTGTGGCACGTAACTTTATTCAGCGAGTATACGTGGATAAGTGTGAGACTTTTGTGAGACAGTGCCACGTGTAAGACTCAGCGGAACATCTAGGCAACAACGGGTGAGGCAGTGCTCCAGAATGAAAGAGGAGGGATGCGAGATTGTATTCAGACCGTGTGTAACCCGGACTGGGTCAGATAGCAGTGTGTATGGCTGGGTGAGACGAGCAGGACTGGATCAGGCGCCGTGTGAAACTGGGTGAGACGGCGCCTAAGCCTTGCTGACACTGTGCGCAAGA
>JABMCL010000772.1:212500-287500 GCA_018857735.1 Alviniconcha marisindica | reverse complement strand
GTGATAAGGTGCTACTTTTTCATACGTTCATGATCAGTGACTGTGACCGCCTTACATGTAGTCATGGTTTGGCTGTATATATTTAATTGGAATAGAACACTACTATTTTCATAAGCGATGTAAGCATGATCAGTGACTGTGACCGGCCTTACGATGTAGTCATGGTTTGGGTGTATATATTTAATTGATAGAACATACTATTTTATAAGCGATGAAAGATATATGATGTATAGATTAGTCATGGTTTGGCTGTATATATTTAATTGGAATAGAACACTACTATTTTCATAAGCGATGTAAGCATGATCAGTGACTGTGACCGCCTTACATGTGGTCATGGTTTGGCGTGTATATATTTAATTGGAATAGAGCACTACTAATTTTCATAAGCGATGTAAGCATGATCAGTGACTGTGACCGGCCTTACGATGTAGTCATGGTTTGGCGTGTATATATTTAATTGGAATAGAACACTACTAATTTTCATAAGCGATGTAAGCATGATCAGTGACTGTGACCGGCCTTACGATGTAGTCATGGTTTGGCGTGTATATATTTAATTGGAATAGAGCACTACTAATTTTCATAAGCGATGTAAGCATGATCAGTGACTGTGACCGCCTTACAATGTGTCATGGTTTGGCGTGTATATATTTAATTGGAATAGAGCACTACTAATTTTCATAAGCGATGTAAGCATGATCAGTGACTGTGACCGGCCTTACAATGTGGTCATGGTTTGGCGTGTATATATTTAATTGGAATAGAGCACTACTAATTTTCATAAGCGATGTAAGCATGATCAGTGACTGTGACCGCCTTACAATGTGGTCACGGTTTGCCATATGCATGGTCATGAGTAACCTAATAACGGTGAAATCACTGGAGTTTCCTCTATGGTGTGACCTTGGTGGATTTGGTCGTGAGTAATACGAAATGTTCAAATAAGGCTACTAGATTCTCTACGTTAATAATAATAATGATAGATTCTCTTTCGTGACTAATAATGCTAGAATTACTCCATACTTATTGAGGAGGTGTTGGTGGCTTTGGTTCTGAATAATGATGCTAAGATTTGTCTGTTAGATACTCATCGCTAGCACTGATGCTGAAATCGTTAGATTCTCCTCTAGATAGTTGATGGTATGATTTACATCGAGTTTATCTACCTTGAATGTACTCGCATCCCAGATCTCTTCTTCTTTCTCCGCCCCACCAACCCCCCTCCCTGCTTCTTTTGGGTGATGACGAAATGAGCCTGTGTGTGTGTGTGTGTGTGTGTGTGTGTGTGTGTGTGTGTGTGTGGTGTGTGTGTGTGTGTGTGTGTGTGTGTGTGTGTGTGTGTGTGTGTGTGTGTGTGTGTGTGTGTGTGTGTGTGTGTGTGTGGTGTGTGTGTGTGTGTGTTGTGTGTGCTTTCTCTCTCTTCTCTCTCTCTCTTATCTACATTTTGTGTGTGTGTGTGTGTGTGTGTGTGTGTGTGTGTGTGTGGTGTGTGTGTGTGTGTGTGTGCTGTGCTCTTGTGTGTGTTGTCTCTTCTCTCTCTCTCTCTCTCTCTCTCCTCTCTCTCTCTCTCTCTCTCTCTCTCTCAAGTATAATATTCTAACATATATGGTGTGTGTGTGTGTGTGTGTGTGTGTGTGTGTGTGTGTGTGTGTGTGTGTGTGTGTGTTGTGTGTGTGTGTGTGTGTGTGTCGTGTGTGTGTGTGTGTGTGCTGTGTTAACTTAGTGTGTGTGTGTGTGTGTGTGTGTGTGTGTGTGTGTGTGTGTGTTGTGTGTTGTTGTGTCTGTTGTTGTGGCCCCCTCTTATCTCTCTGTGCCACCCCCACCCCAACCCTCCCACCCCCAACACAGAACGGGGGCTCACCTGACGTGGGAGGCAACAACTGGCCGCTGAGAGGGGGCAAGTTCTCGCTGTGGGAGGGGGGTACCAGGGTGCCCGCCTTCGTCTACAGCAAGAACCTCTTCACTCAGACCGGCTACACCACCAACGAGTAGGTCCAGGGCCCGCCACGCAACTGGCAGCTCTCTCACTCGCTCATTACGTGTCCGTCATTTGCACAGCTCACTCACTCGCTCATTACCTGTCCGTCATTTGCACAGCTCACTCACTCGCTCATTACCTGTCCGTCATTTGCACAGCTCACTCACTCGCTCATTACCTGTCCGTCATTTGCACAGCTCACTCACTCGCTCATTACCTGTCCGTCATTTGCACAGCTCACTCACTCGCTCATCTGCTCATTCCAGCCACTCACCCCATTACCTGTCCGTCTTTGCACAGCTCACTCACTCGCTCATTACTGTCCGTCATTTGCACAGCTCACTCACTCGCTCATTACCTGTCCGTCATTTGCACAGCTCACTCACTCGCTCATTACCTGTCCGTCATTTGCACAGCTCACTCACTCGCTCATTACCTGTCCGTCATTTGCCAGCTCACTCACTCGCTCATTACTGCCCGTCATTTGCACAGCTCACTCACTCGCTCATTACCTGTCCGTCATTTGCACAGCTCACTCACTCGCTCATTACGTGTCCGTCATTTGCGCAGCTCACTCACTCGCTCATTACCTGTCCGTCTTTGCACAGCTCACTCACTCGCTCATTACCTGTCCGTCATTTGCGCAGCTCACTCACTCGCTCATTACCTGTCCGTCATTTGCGCAGCTCACTCACTCGCTCATTACGTCGGTCATTTGCACAACTCACGCACTACGTCATTCAATCACCTGACGTAAAGCTATCGTTTTCTTACTCACCAAAATCGAGCCATTCTCATTCACTCACTGACTCACCCACTCACCCACCACTCACTCAGCCACACGCTCACTCACCAACCACTCACTCACCCACCCACTTACTCACCCACCCACTTCGCTCACCTACCCACTTACTCATTCATCCACCACTCGTGCAAATCACAAACTATTCACGATGTTATCTGTTCAATTATCTGACGTATACGTGGTTTATTCTCTTACTCAGCCACTCGCTCCTGATGTGACACCACGCTGTTGCCGGGACACTCGTCAAATCATTCTCACTCACTCGCTCACTAACTCATCTCAATCATTCAGATCATCCTCGCTACATGAGAGAATATTTCAAGTCCTGGCCAACATTCTTAACTTGCACGTACTCAGGACCCTAGTCAAATCATTCTCACTCAGTCACTCATCTGTCATTCAGATCATCCTCACTATATGAGAGAATATTTCAAGTTGTGGCCAAATTCTTAACTTGCATGTACTCAAGTTTAATGTCTATATATCTATAACATATTATATCATATATAACATTGAAATACGTGTCGTAGGAATCCAGCTGGACCGGGTAGGCCCTGACAAAGCCCTCACGGGCGAAAATTTGGTTTAACAGTTTCTGTAGAACCAAGACATGTTTGGGCTGTTGTTCTACGTTCTCTGTATAACGTATTATATATCGATACTTCCCCAGGTTCGTTCATGCTGTGGACTGGTTCCCCACAATGCTCAGTGCCGCTGGCATCAAACCAGGTCAGTTCATGCATGAAGCTTCAGGTATATATATATATGTGTGTGTGTGTGTGTGTGTGTGTGTGTGTGTGTGTGTGTGTGTGTGTGTGTGTGTAAAGCGCGGTGTGCTCATCATTGTCAGTAAAATACGGCGCTATAGAAATGACCGCTATCATTATCATAATCTATATTTTGTTGAACCTGTTGTCTTCGTATTGGGCGCTTCGGACTCACGTTAGGTGTAAGCGCTTTATAAATATTCCTTCACATTACACTCTTCTCGCAGTCCTTTAGTCCCAAGGACACGACCTGTGTCTAGTCCTTGTAGTCCTTGGCGGGGTACAGTCACGGACACAGAAGTAAAGGTCAGCCACTGCTAAGAATCCAGAGCTAAGAAAGGTTCTCTTTGTTTACGCCTGGAGATGGGCAGAATATATGGCGTTACATGCTTCTCCTGCTGCCGGAAATTCTGCCTTTTCAATTTCCGCCACCCTAGTTCGTTCAACTTCATTTAGTTCCAAATCCTCCTCAAACATAAAGTGCCGTGTATAATAACGGTGAATCAGACATGTAAGTAGAAATATTAACAATCACATGCGAGCGCAGTGAGTCTGCTCGCCGAGAGCGGAGAATAGCATTATCATTATAAAAGCGATCAACAACGATATGACGAATTGCATTTGAAGTCGCACTGACCCCCCCCCCCCCCCTCCTCCCGGTTGATTGGGCGTTTGACATCCGAATTCCCTGACCTTGTCATGTGACGGAGAATGAAAACAAGAAGTGAATGTGTTTCCCACGTAGTTGAACTGCTGTGGCATGGCGCAGTGGACGTATGTGGCATGGCGCAGTGGATGTCTGTGGCATGAACTGCTGTGGCGTGGCGCAGTGGATGTCTGTGGCATGAACTGCTGTGGCGTGGCGCAGTGGATGTCTGTGGCATGAACTGCTGTGGCATGGCGCAGTGGACGTCTGTGGCATGAACTGCGTGGCGTGGCGCAGTGGATGTCTGTGGCATGAACTGCTGTGGCGTGGCGCAGTGGATGTCTGTGGCATGAACTGCTGTGGCATGGCGCAGTGGATGTCTGTGGCATGAACTGCTGTGGCATGGCGCAGTGGACGTCTGTGGCATGAACTGCTGTGGCATGGCGCAGTGGATGTCTGTGGCATGAACTGCTGTGGCATGGCGCAGTGGATGTCTGTGGCATGAACTGCTGTGGCATGGCGCAGTGGACGTCTTTACCACGCACGTGCCGATTGTGAGCAGAGAGAAGCATGGGCTGCACGCTGACTGATGAGGTTGTGTGTTGCATTCATAAGCAGATGAGCACATTGACGGGATTAACCAGTGGGAGACCCTCAAGGACAGAACGCCCAGCGCCCGGCAAGAGTTCGTCTACAACATTGACGAGATCGACCAGAATGCTGCCATCAGGTGAGTCTTTCAGTAAGGGCGGAAAGACGGACAGGCCGTCATTGTCGCTGACAAGTAGCAAGTCAGATTAGGACTGTGAGGATGACTGAAAGACAAGTCAGTCGTCTCCCCGCCCCCCCCCCCCCCCACCCCCGCCCCCCCACACACACACTGACACGCGCACGCATACACACACAATATCACGAGTTCACACACACACACACACATTGAGAGAAATATACACACACACGCATACACACCACACACCTCACACACCATACAACACACACCACACACACACACACACACATACATACACACACACACACACACACCACAACAACACACACACACACACACACACACACACACACACACACACACACACACACACACTCGCTGACTGACCCACTGTGTGCAGGGTGGGAGACTACAAGCTGATCCAGGGAGAGCCGGGCCGGTTCTTTGACTGGTTCTCGCTACCCGAGGACGAGAACGCGGTGGCCCCCACCCAGTACCCGACCTGGAAACGTCGCCCCTGGACCCCCCACATGTTCCCCGACTACCAGCTCTACAACATCAAAGGTGTGCCTCATATCTTGCCCTGGGTCAAGGTGGTCTTGTTGAACCACGCAACAGTCAGTCATAATCCTTCGTGTTTAATAGCTGTGCGTGTGTGTGAGAGAGAGAGAGAGAGAGGGGGGGGGGGGGAGAGAGAGAGAGAGTGCTTTCACTGTATGTATATGCAGTTGTGTGTGTGTGTGTGTGTGTGTGTGTGTGTGTGTGTGTGTGTGTGTGTGTGTGTGTGTGTGTGTATGAGTGTGTGTGTGTGTGTGTGTACGTGTGTGTGTGAGAGAGAGAGAGAGAGACACTGTGTGTTTGAGTGTACGCATGCCTTCATTCTATATGTGTGTATGCAGTGTGTGTGTGTGTGTGTGTGTGTGTGTGTGTGTGTGTGTGTGTGTGTGTGTGTGTGTGTGTGTGAGAGAGAGAGAGAGAGAGAGAGAGAGAGAGAGAGAGAGAGAGAGAGAGAGAGAGAGAGAGAGAGAGAGAATGTGTATGTGTACGTGTTTGTGTTTGTGTACGTATATCACATAATGGGCAGATAATGTCGCTGAAGGTGATGCCGAATAAAGATATACTGACGATGATGACCAAAAGGTCCCAGCGACGATGACCACAACAAATGACGTCTCCACAGTCTACCTAACCTTCTGTCCTTCCAGATGACCCCGAAGAGAGGCACGACCTTGCGGGGGAGCTCCCGGGAGTGGTGGAAAGGCTGAAGACGAAGCTGGCGAGATACGATAAACTGGCAGTACCGTCCCAGCATCCGGGAGTGGAACCCAAGTCTCTGCCCCACAACTTCGGTGGAATCTGGACACCCGGCTGGTGTGAATAGTCCCAGTGAGGTAGTGTTGCTTACCCCCCCCCCCTCCCCCGTCCCCCCCCCCCCCCCCCCCCCCCCCCCCCCCCCCCCCCCCCCCCCCGAAACTCTGCCCAACAACTTTAGTGGAATCTGGACACCCGCATGGTGTGAATATATTTTTTTATAGTCCCAGTGTTTCAGGGAGGTAACGCAGACATGGAATCTGAAAACTTTGCCCAACAACCACGGTGGACTTTGGACACCCGGCTGGCGTGAACAGTCCCAGTGTTTCGGTGTAGGTGGTACCGTCCACCCCAGAAAAGTCACAGAAACTCGCAGAGCACGTGGTAGTATCCATCCTAGACTGCTGGAGTGGAACCAGCTAAAGTACTTCTCTGACGGAAACGGAAGCACTCGGACCATGGCCGGTGTGGATAATCTTGATCTTGACGGTTACGTCGACCTGGGCCACGTCCAGACATAAATGTCGACGGTAAAATAGTCCGAGAGGAGCTACAGCCGTCTCGGAACCCATTGCGTAGAACTCGAGTTTCTGTCCTACAACTGACCGAGCTGGAATCTGGACCATGGCCGGTGTGAGTAGTCCCAAAGGAGCAACATCCGTCTCAGAACGCTTTGCCTGGAACCAAAGTCTCTGTCTCACGAGTGACAAAGGTGGACTCTGGCCCGTGGTTGATCTGGATGGTAAGCTGATGATGATGATTAATACTGTAAATAAATTATAGACAACAAAGTCATCAGTGTGAAAGTTGTTTCGGGTGTAGGAAGGTTGCGTCCACCCCGGAACCTTTCGCGTGGAACCCATGGCTGCATTGCTATTGAAGTTGGCAGTGGTGCGAGCCATTTTTTATATTTCATTAATGGGTGGGGGAGGATGCGGGGCAAAGTCAGATTCCACAAACCCCACCTTTTGGAGACAAAGAAGAGCCGATCCCGAATCGAACCGAAGTCCGTCTGCTTACCAGGTTAGCACTTTGCTGATGGGCTCCAAGCGGCGTCCGCTGGCCTGCCCTCCTTTGATCTCTGCCACAGGTAGCTACGTCATAGCCCGTTCCCGCTTCACCGAAGCTGCCACGACTCTTCAACCGTCCTTAGAGACGGCGACGTCGTGGCCGACTCCAACTAGGGAAGCAGCCACGATTCTCCAACCGTCCGTTTGTGTATGGGCGGAAAAAGAGACATCTGCACCCCACACCCCAAGAAAAAAGAAGGAAAAGGAAGACAACAGGATGACTAACCCTCTGGCTCCACTAACAAGGCGGGGTGGGCGGCTGCCAGCTGATGCAGGTAGCCGCCGTTTTGGGGTGGGGTGGGGGGTGGGAAGGCGCTATGCCTTGGCCAGCTTTATCAGAAGTGACGGGACGGCAGGTCGGTCAGAGTTCACTTTGATTCAAGATGGCATACATGGAAATCCCATATCCGCCCAAATCCCTCTCCCCCCCCCCCCCGAGCGTTTCCATGTTCATGCTTGGTCTGATCGACGATGGCCTTTCATGCTCTTGAATGTGCAAGCTGACAGGACCCCCCCCACCCCCCCCCCCACAGAGTGACTAGGACTTTGCTTGATCATAATCGCCGTACGGCGTGAGGTGACCATGCACGGTTGACAGGACATTAAAAATCCAGTCACTGGCGGTTTTTACCATTTGCCTAATTAATTACTTCAATGACAGCACCAACAGTTTGAAACGTGATGTAACATTGCTGGTTTGACATTTTCATACTGTGTTCCTCTCTGTGTAACATACTGCCTGGGTATTAAACTCGAATTATGCAAAGTTCAAGTAATATTAATTGATCTGTTTGTTCAGTGCCGTGTGAAACTGTCTCCTGTCAGGTATATACATGATTATACTACTTTTTTTTTAATCCAACAATTTATCTATTTGTTTAGTGCTGAGGTCGCCATCCCCCATCAGAAACGAGCTGAGTTCAGAACAACGGTTTTTTTTAAAAACAAAGCGGAACAGTACAACAGACACTGCTTTCGTTACCCTTGAAAAAGCCTTTGACAACTCTCACAGAGAATCATTAACAGTACGACAGACACTGCTTTTGTTAACTTTGAAAAAGCCTTTGACAACTCTCACAGAGAATCATTAACAGTACGACAGACACTGCTTTCGTTAACCTTTTAAAAAGCCTTTGACAACTCTCACAGAGAATCATTAACAGTACGACAGACACTGCTTTTGTTAACTTTGAAAAAGCCTTTGACAACTCTCACAGAGAATCATTAACAGTACGACAGACACTGCTTTCGTTAACCTTTTAAAAAGCCTTTGACAAAAATCTCACAGAGAATCATTAACAGTACGACCGACACTGCTTTTGTTAACTTTGAAAAGGCCTTTGACAACTTTCACAGCAAAACATTGACAATACAACAGACTCTGCTTTTGTTAACTTTGAAAAAGCCTTTGACAACTCTCACAGAAAAACGTTGACAGTACAACAGACACTGCCTTCATTAACTTTGAAAAGGCCTTTGACATCTCTCACAGAAAATCATCAACAGTATGACAGACACTGCCTTCGTTAACTTTGAAAAGGCCTTTGACAGCTTTCACAGAGAATCCTAGTGGAGAATACTGCGTCATTACAGGATCAACCAGAAGAATGCGATCAAGATACTGTACACAGATGTCCAGTGTCGGGCTGGACAGACTTAAGCATAATCTCAGGAATAAAACAAGGGTGTATTCTCTCTATTTCTGTTGATCCTTGCCGTTGACTGGCTGATAACAGAAATCACCAAAGCGGACGCGGGAAACAGAAGCATCAGATGGACACGTACCTCAAATCCTGAGGATCTGGACTGTGCAGATGGTATTGGACTGTTGCAGGAGTATCAGGGTGTGTGTGTGTGTGTGTGTGTGTGTGTGTGTGTGTGTGTGTGTGTGTGTGTGTGTGTGTGTTACTGATGATCACAAAGACATGCAAGGTGTACAAAGTCTTATCATGCAAGCAAAGGTTTATTCAGACCAAGGACATGTTAAAAAAAATGGTGTGATTTGATATAAAAAATGTGAGCACAATCCATGCCATTTTTGTCAAACATGATCATTCACGAATTATCATTTCAGGTGACAATCAACACATTGTATTCTACACAAATGCCCTAATTATGCACTTGAAAATCAAAGAGGGTGAAAGGGATGTATGTGACATCTTGATGCTGATTCATCCAGGGTGGTAGGAGCGTAATGTTGGCTACAGCCTCCACATCTCTTAGAACAACAACAAAAAAGGGGATTTTTGTGCCCACCAGCATCTCTTCGAAGATGACCTGGTTCTAGAGCTTGATCTTGACACACTACCTGCGGGCACAATGCCAAAGACATCACACCATCGACTGCCTGGGGGAGGTGTAGAAAGAGGAAGCGCTTGACGACCTTCATTGAAAGGAAGAGAATGGGCCATCGTCCATCAGACGAACTTTGGAATTGTTTCAATAAGGCAACGTATGGGGAATTTCTGAGAGATGGGATGGAGCACATGTTGGATTTTCCAGGTACAGAGTACTTACTATCTTAAACTGAACTGAATTTAAACAAGTCAAATAAATCGGCATGTTAACTACATGTCACACGAAGGATTATGTCAATCAAAGGAGAACGCAATTTTTACACTTTGATGCACATTTCACAGACATTTTTCCTTCCTTGTAAGTGATGAACTTTATACAAAGACACATCCCAAGCTAACAAAACGTTTTTAATATGCAACTTTTGTTTTCAATGTGGACGTTTCATCAACTTTTTGTTGTTGTGTCTGTGTGTGTTTTGTGTGCATGTGATGAACTTTACGTAGAGGTGAAACTCAAACTAAGCTTTGTTTCGAGGTCCAAAACATGCCGATCAGAGACATAAAAACAGATGCTAATGACTAAAAATTCATTTATTTCAATAAATACGCAGACAACAACAACAAATGAACACTTCTGGTTAATACCCATCTGCAGTTAAAAGATGAACACCAGTGTATCCCGTTCTCACATGAACACAATCAGTTCCATCCATGGCAAAACCACAGTTCCTCAAGGAACCAAGTGTAAATTATATAAACTGTTTCAAAATGTAGTCAAACTGTACAAACGTGTTACTGATACAACGGGTTGTACATTTTCAAATACCTCCCAGTCATAATTATTAGCCGTTCTTTGCTAATCTTAGCAGTGCTTCTTTGCTGCCTTTTGTCTAATTTCAACCGCAAATAAATCATTTCCAGTTGAAATTTCTGACTTCATACAATATCAAACAGCTTAAAAATGTTTTAAACCCAGACAAGTATGCATTAGAACATTAAAAGAGAGGGGGGGGGGGGAGAGGGGGGAGAAAGAGGGGGAAGAGAGAGAACTCGAACTTGAAAAATTTAATACTCAAGGATAGTAGTGTTAGGTCCATTTGGACCTCTCTAACAGCCAGTCCAGAGAGAGAGAGAGTACAATAAAATAATAGGATGCAATATCATTACAGCTCTGGCAATTGCTTTTCCTTGAAGCACATCCTGCAGATTTGATCTGTAGTTACCAAAGCTGACAACAACAACAAAAATACAGTTCATGAAGTAACAGTACCAATACTGATTAAGGCACTTATTTCTGATGCAAGGAAGCATTATGATTACCACAAAATGTTAATGAGGTCACCCTACACAAGTTACTAGTCAGCTGTTAGCTGTTTTCTGATCTCATGTAAATTCCATGCAAATTGAAGAAAACAGAAGGAAAGAGTTCTCTACCATTGTAACTTCCACAAAGACTATCAACTTGTACTGTTTGTGTGAAAAGACAACAGACAGTGAAAGTAGAGGTTGTGCTCAGAAAATCTTTGTTTTTAGGCAACAGGAGAAGACTGCCAAGAATGGAAAACTTCTGTTCAAGGGCAAAAATTTAAATGTAATCAAACACAGGCATCACCAATCATCCATTATGACCCAGTCATTCAAATATTACATGGACAGGCTACTTTTGACTTTGTTAAACTTAGATTACTCCGCTTGATCATGACTAACTTTCATACATTCATGTATCTTTAAAAAAAAAATTTTTTTACAAAAGCTTGAGCGGTTCAGAAGATATCTTCTGGTCACAGCACGGACACACATAAAGACAAATAGGACAGATGGACACGGTGATTCCTGTATACCACCCCCCCCACCCCCATTGTTATGTGAGGTATAAAGAAAAATGCCTCTGATTGCAACTCAGCTGTTAAAGACAAATTCGTGTGTGTTAATATTGTGTGTTTTGATGTCAGTTACGTCAGCTTGATTGAAACGTATGCGCCTAGGGATGAGCTGAGGAGAGGTGCTCAAAGATCCCACTATTATTATTAAGTGACGCATGATCCTTGCTTGGTCAAGGGTTCATTTACAGGGACACATGAAGGGAACAGTTTCAGAAAAAGGGCCTTGATAGAGCAGGGGTTCATTTACAGGGACACATGAAGGGAACAGTTTCAGAAAAAGGGCCTTGATAGAGCAGGGATTCATTTACAGGGAAACATGTAGGGAACAGTTTCAGAAAAAGGGCCTTGATAGCGCAGGGATTCATTTACAGGGAAACATGAAGGGAACAGTTTCAGAAAAAGGGCCTTGATAGAGCAGGGATTCATTTACAGGGAAACATGAAGTGTCTTGACAGAGCAATGGTTCATTTACAGGGAAACATGAAGGGAACAGTTTCAGAAAGTCTTGACAGACAGCAGTGGTTCATTTACAGACAAACATGGAGGGAACACTTTCAGAAAAAGGGTCCTGACTGAGCAGTGATTTATTTACAGGGGAACAGGACGGGAACACTCATAAAACGGGTCTCAACAGAGCGCAGTGGCCTTTCACCGGGTGTTCCACTGTATTTTTAAACAGCATGGAGACGGTAGTCGAGGCGATACATTTGCCAATCCAGTTCCTGGCGAAGAACTCCGGTCAAGGCCATTTCTGCACTGTACACATCTGGAGAAAAGAACAGAAAAACATGCCAAAAACTGTACTGTATTTGAAGAACTGATCTGAATTTCTGAGAGAGAGAAAGAGAACTCAAACTTGAAAATTACTTTACAAGGCTTGTAGTTTAGGTTTAGTCCAAACCTGTCTAATGACTAGTCCCAACTAGGCTACTGATCAATGAAAAACAAACCAAGAAACAGTTACAAAGCATCACAGAGAGAGAGAGAGAGAGAGAGAGAGAGAGAGAGAGAGAGAGAGAGAGAAGAGAGAGAGAGAGAAGAGAGAGAGAGAGAGAGAGAGAGAGAGAGAAGAAAAATGCCGCACAAAATGGAATGGCTACCACTCCATGAAAAACAAGATAATTATACACAAAATTTAGGAAATATCCAATCACAGTAGATAACAGATCCCCCCCCCCTTTAAAAACAACAACAACTGTCTATACTCCTAACCTACCAATTTTCTGCGCCATCAAGTCTCGGCAGAGGTGAAGGTCGTTGGGACAGGTGATGACAATGAACGTTGATCTTCCCTGAAACATATCATTTAAAAACTCATCAGCCATGCTCTTCTGCTTGCTGCACAGCACAACTCTTCTCTACTATGAAACTATTCTGATGTGCTATGAAGAAATGTTCCTTAAACCAAACTCATCGACAAAGGAAAGCTGGATACAAGCATTGGCCCACCTTGGCTTTGGCTGTCACAACACACACCAACACCAGAAAGAACACCAAGGTGACACTGATAAGCTGTTAAGTGATGCAAAGTCATGTGGGGACTATCTTCAGCCATGATAATAATAACAATAGCGGTCATTTCTATAGCATCATATCTCACCGACAGGGGTGAGCACACTGCGCTTTACAAGATCAACAGAAATGTATACATTAAAACCTCAAAAATAATAATTATATAGTCATATTATTGTACAGGTTCCGTTCACACCACACCTGCACACCTACAGACACAGAGATGGAACGTAACAAGGAGTTACTCAGGATAAGGGGGGAAGCAAGTAAGAAAAAACAGAATTTCAGCGCCTTGCATAACAGCATCTGTCCTCCAGAAATGGAGGTTAAATCCCTAAAACTGTGGAGCTTCCCTGAAACATGGGAGTGGGTTAGCTCAGTGGTTAGAGCACTGGACTCATGATTGAATGGTCACAGGTTCAAGCCCTGCAGGAGCAGTGGGAGAATTTTCTTCTCCAGGGTCAACTTTCTGTGCTGACCCTTATTTTGGTATCTATTCCACACCTGTGTTGCATGTAAAAGATCCCAGTCATTCTGCCAAATGTGCAGGTGGCAGGTTACATCTAAACACACATGCACCTTACGTATGTGGCTTTGCATGAAGCAACATGATGCATGGTTGTATGACGTGTATGTACGCTCAGAGATGGCAGCAATTTCATGTGGCACCAGCCATGCCAGCACTGCAAGTACCCCACTTTGGTGGATATTCAAAAACGCGCTACAAGAAAGCTAGTCACTCATGTAAAATCACATATCAGCGCAGTGAGTCTGCTCAAGAGTGGAGAATAGTGCTGCGTCAAAGCGATCAACAATAAGTGCTGGGACAGGGGGTGACAAAAAACGTGGAGCAGAAACTCATCAGCAGCAGCAACCAGAAAGAAGAAAATATAATACATTTAGGGCTGACAGCTAGGTAACTTGGTGTTTTACACCCAGTTAACACTGCAGTTATGTCAGGGTGATGATAGCTTGGACTGTGTATCTTTGTGGAAACAACAAGAAAAATACTGGATTCTAGCAGTAGCAGTCAACCTTTGATTATTTAATGCCGCTGTACGTCCACTGTTCCACTGGTTAGCACTGGCCCATTCTGACCAATCAAACTGATCAGTCATTTTCACTTCCATCAGACTTGGTTTCTTTAACTTCTAATATGCCATACTGATTTTCATAAACTGGTTGTTGGTTTTTCCCTCCATGTACTCCTGTCTGCCTCCTCCTTCTGCTCTTTGGCCGCTGGAACCCACTGAAACAGCTCGATTTCCAGCATCCAGCATCACATCCTGATGTTTTCTCCCTTTCAGATGCTCTACCTAATTGCTATGTGAACCATATGCCCACTGATAAATTATTTCTACTTTTGCATTCCTTCCACATACACATAGTAGTTGTACGCTTCTTTCAAAAATGGCATCATTCTAAAAGAAAAAAATCTCAGAAATTCTCAGATTTAGCTTCTCACCTTGTCATCTCTCATTTTGGTGGTTGTTTTGGCGGAAGGTCTTCGCTTCAGAACGGCACCCCCTGCACTCTCAATCACTCTCTTCAACTCTTCGACTGGAGGGGTTACTCCAGGAGTGATGTAGAAAACCAGACCCTTTAACAACAGCAAGTGCACAACTTGTAACTAAAACAAACAATGACATGTTAAGCCTGCTTTTTAATTCTGGGGATTTTATAGCTGAGATAAACATCCACACAACAACAACAACACACCACCAAGAAGTACATATATACACTGTTGCCTAACACTAAAAGTAAGACTTTGCTTTTACGTTGGAATAAGAAATGGGTTAAAATGGGTCAAGGTCAGGTCATGAAAACTGGTATGAATGTGTTTCATTCAGAATTTAGTAAAGCATCAGGCAGTTTGAAAGAATAAAAGACAAAGAAAAATTATTCATACACGTCACATGATATATAACTAATAAGTGAAACATAAATGACAGACAATACAAAACTCTGAAACAAGAATGGCTGCTAGTGTTCCAAAACAAGCTCCAAACACACAGAAGGTTCAAAACAATGCTCTTTATTATGACAAAACACAACATGCAAATTTTTGGGGTCAGGTCATCCTCTTTATCAAGATACAGAACGACACTCATGTTGTTTTGGTGTCCAGTCAGACTGTTTTTTTTCCCATGGATGGTGTTTTGGCCAGATAAAAATGGACCATTACTACACAGTCTCATTTTAGATTTTCTTTATTTTTATGTGAGCTACAAATAACTTACCTGGAAGATAGGTGATGTCTTGGCTCTCTGCAAACTTTCTTGTAAGTTGCAGCCAACCTCTCGCTCTCCTGCTTCGTCCTTGAGCTGGTATTTCTCTTCCTCTGGAGACACACACAAACACACACAGACACACGCACACACCCACGCATGCACACACACACACACACACAGGACAGGTATCAGTCACAGGTATCACTATCAGTCATATGTTTTTAAAAAAGGAGTCATTTTCCCCAAATTTCTATGCCTGGAAAAAGGCCCCTCAGATTTTCTAAACTTTTCCAAAATTTCAAAGACCACACAAACCCCTGGAGTGAAGGCAGTGGGGTAGGGTAGGGGTGGGTTGACATTTACAAACAATTAACTCATCTACGACAAAGGAGTGACCAGAAGCCGCATCCAGTACTGACCCAGAAATCGGCCCTGCAGCGACGACTCCTCCAGCCACTCCTTGGTGATGATGTGCTGACACACGTTGATGGCATGGAAGAACTTGATGGTGCGTGTCAGCTTCTGGGACACCAGGTGGGTGCAGTGCTGAGGGTTTTCCGTCACCCGCCCCCCCAACTTCTCCGCTATCTGCAATCACATGGCACAGATCTACCAACGGCAAAAACAAACACAAAGAAAAATCAGCAAGAACAAAAATAGCACTGGCATAAACAAACACAAAGTCTCCAGGAAAGAAATGGCAATAACAACAAAAAGTGCTTTAAAGAAACAGCCAGCAGCACTCCATCCGCACTCCCCTTCCACCCCAACCCATCCCCCAAAACACAGAGAACACAATCACAATGACAAATACGAAGTCTTCACATTCATAGCTTGCACACAGCAGTCATAAAAAATGGACGTACCAAAACTAACATGAGGATGGGTGGTTCTGAAAGTCACACAATATTCAAACCCATTCCAAACACAACGGAAATAAAATAGCCCCCCCCCCCCCCCCCCATGTCTCAACTCTGAAGCAAACAATAACAACAACAAAAAGCATGAGGAAAAAAACATATGTAAATTATATGCCTGTTCATATAAAAGGGTCAATAGTAAAACCCTGTAAGTAAGCAAACATGGTGCTTAACGTCCACAGAAACCATAAGGTTTGTTGTTAGGGATAGGGGGGGGGGGGGAAGAGGGAGATTAATTATACCCTGTCACTCCTAGTGAACATTTTACCCAGTCATCTAACCAAATTCTCAAAAGATGATCTACTGCACAAGAGCAGAAGAAAACTACAAACCGCTGTAAGACGTTTCACAACTGTGCGAGGGTAGCCAGTGAAAAGGATGCGAGGGACTGATTCGTCCGCAGGTGGTGGGCTGTCATCTTCCATTCTGAAACACAGCACCTAAGTCTTTCACACACAGTAGAGATCACACAAAGTGCAATGTTCCTGTCTTTTAAACTGTCCAAGAGTTTACTCCTGTCATCTGAAATACAGCACCAAAGTCTTTCACACACAGTAGAGATCACACAAAGAGCAATGTTCCTGTCTTTTAAACTGTCCAGGAGTTTATTCCCCAACAGCATTCACAGATGAATTGAAGGCAGCTGCTTCACTGTAATGGTCTGGAGTACGCATGGAAAGGCATGCACAAGCACACAAGCATACACAAATGCATACATGCACACTCCAGACATCAGCATGTGCTGGCACGTAGTAAGTCTGAAATCCCTTAACATTCCTTTGTGTAACACACCATGATAGGCAGACTGGCTGTCAGAAAAAAAGTATGATTTCAGTGTTGTTTGAGATAACACTGAACACTTGCTGAGCCCTAAGTGTTTCACAATGATGCAACAGAGATCTGACAAAAAGCTCACAGAGCACACAAACAGCTAAGCACACTAAGCTCTCTCTCTCTCTCACTCACACACACACACACGCGCACGCGCACACACACGCACGCACACACGCACACACACACACACACCGCACACACACACACAAACTGCATAACTGACAAAGCTGTACCTTGGTTTTTTGGGAGGTGATTCAGTGCTGGACTGACCAGAATCCACCATTTCAGTTTTCACTGCCTTTTTCGGTAGCTGTGCCGCTTTCTGCAAAGCTTCCTTGGACACCTTCACAGGTTTCCGCCAACCCACTGCCAACAAACAGGGGGCTTGTTACCACTATCAGTGGCAAAACAAACTCAAACCACAGAGCTATTCTTTCACAGGAAAGAACTCTGAAAAGTATTCAAAAGTGACGGGGATTATTATGGGGTGGGGTAAATGTACAACACCTTGGACACCTTCACTGGTTTCCGCCAACCCACTGCCACTCGCTCTCAAAACCCCAAGTTAAGCGTGATTGAGCGTGGCCACCAAAGGGACAGGTGACCGTTGGGTGACCATTATGAGTTAGGCTTTACACCTGCCCTGAGATTTCTCTGGAGTCAAATTCTGTGCAGACTCTACAAAAGTCCTTTCGATGGGACTATAACCCCCCCCCCAGTGTGTATACGCATGCAATAAGATCACATACGCATGTTAAATAGCCTGTAGTCCATGTCAGAGTTTAGTCGATTATGCAAACACTAAAATAACCCAGCATGCACCAAAAGTATCAGCAGTCTTCATAATGTTGAAGTTGGACACTATATCAGTATATGTAAGAAGAAGAGGAAAACAACAAGTGAAAAACACAAATGCATACTCATCCACTGCCAGACTTTGCTGAGGTCGGCGTAAAAGTCGCGGGCATGGCCGACCTGCAGGTACCTCATCTGCACAGGCAGCCGCAGCGCGTCCATCTGTCCCAGCACCAGGTCAGACAGCCACTGGACATTCACCACAGGCACCCGCCATTCCTTCGCTTTCTCAAACTTCATACCTCCTGGCCTGAAAAGTGAAACGTACAAAAATGAATATCAAAATTAGAATCTCTATGGTGGGAAGCATTTTCAAGAAGAATATACAAAGGAACAAAAAAAGAACAACTTGCCGGTAGCTTTATATCAAAATTAATGTATTTTTTGTTAATATAACTGCGGAAATGGTGTGGGTCATATGATGGGAGGCTCAGGGTGCACTGGATGTTACAAATGCTTGTAGTCTAACTTCCGCTTTCATCCTAAGGTGACCCTGTGTGGTTGATAGGACATTAAAATCCAAGAACTAGCCAACTTCAACTTTAGAGCTACCCACATTCTGCAGATGAGAACAGAGTTGGTACAGTTCATCTGATGTACCTGGTGATACAAACACTTAGTTTTAACTCTAGATCTACCCACCTTTTGTAGATGAGGATAGAGTTGGTACAGTTCCTTTGACATAAATGATGTTACAAACACTTACAGTTTTAAACTCTAGGTCTATCCACCTCTTGCAGATGAAAACAGAGCTGGTGCAGTTCCTTTGATGCACCTGATGTTACAAACACTTATAGTTTTAACTTTAGATCTACCCACCTTTTGCAAACGAGAACAGAGTTGGTACACTTCCTTTACCTGTTAAAAACACATTTTCAACTTCAGATCTTCCCACCTTTTGCAGAAGAAAATAGAGTTGGAATAGTCCCTTTGATGTACCTGAGGTTACGAACACTTACAGTTTTAACTTCAGATGTACCCAACTTTTGCAGATGAGAACTGAGTTGGTACAGTTCCTCTGACGTACCTGGTGTTACAAACACAGTTTTAACTCTAGATCTACCCACCTCTTGCAGATGAGAACAGAGTTGGTGCGGGTCATGTAGCCGGTGTACTTGGCACCAATGCCGCTGATCATCTGCTTCACTCGCTTTCGCTCCTCCCCAGAAAAGTTGGTGATGCTGATGATCTGAACACATTATTCTCAAATTGTAGCAGGGTTGGGTTTTTTGCTGTTTTTTCTGCGTGCCTCTATGATTAACTGCACCGTATCGTAAGTATATGCAGATCTAATCCTCTGCCTGCAAAAGAGGTTGTACTGTTGGTTCAATTTCTTCCGCCAACAGTCCTGAGATAACGGTAAAGAGAAAGTGCTCAATGATTTTCAACAGAACGAGGGAGGGCCATCATCAATCAGACAAAAATTGGAACTGTTTTAAAGGCAATACTGGGGAAACTTCTGAGAGATGGGGTGGAGTGCATATGGGCTTTTTTTGAGTGCATAGATACCATCTTTAACTGAACTGAACTGAGTAAAAGGGACACTGTCTGTGTGTGTGTATGCAGTCATGCATTCGTGTGCGTGTAGATACCATCTTTAACTGAACTGAACTGAGTAAAAGGTACATTGTGTGTGTGTGTGTGTGTGTGTGTGTGTGTGTGTATGCAGTCATGCATTCGTGTGCGCATGTGTATGTAATGCAGGTCTTGCCTGTTTAGTTTCTTATGAATTGCTTGTGGTCATTGTTGCTTTCCCCTGGAGGGGTCTCAACATGTATGTCGTTCATATTTAAATTGTATACAGCATGCCAAGCTCTATTTTTATGGCAGAGTAAGCTTTATAAATATTTCATTATTACTATTATTACATTCACCCGTACTTTAAAACCCAAAGTCTCCAAAAGATGATTACAGAAGGTTCAACATACTTCTGTCAGCTACGGTAAGCAGTACCACAGCAGTTGCACATTAATAGTAAGCTTCACTTACTGCCCTACATTCATCAACAGATGGTGCATTTTAAATATTCATTATTACTATAAGCTAACTTCTTCTGTCAAGTACACAAAGCCTACAGGTAGACCATTGCTATCTGCACTCTCCAAACTATCAGAAGGTAGACCATTACTAGTGTCTCTATGTCTACACTCTCCAAACTATCAAAAGGTAGACCATTGCTAGTATCTATTATCTGCACTCTCCAAACTATCAAATGGTAGACCATTACTAGTGTCTATATGTCTACACTCTCCAAACTATCAAATGGTAGACCATTATTAGTGTCTCTATGTCTACACTCTCCAGACTATCAAATGGTAGACCATTATTAGTGTCTCTATGTCTACACTCTCCAAACTATCAAAAGGTAGACCACTGC
Organism: Alviniconcha marisindica; assembly: GCA_018857735.1. Classification (NCBI taxonomy): domain Eukaryota; kingdom Metazoa; phylum Mollusca; class Gastropoda; family Provannidae; genus Alviniconcha; species Alviniconcha marisindica. Next base: position 267,281 of record JABMCL010000772.1, on the reverse strand, counting down.
TAGCATCTATGTCTCTACACTCTCCAGACTATCAACTGGTAGACCATTACTCGTGTCTGTACATCGACACTCTCCAAACCATCAAAAGGCAGACCATTACTATTGTCTATACTCTACAAACTATCGAAAAGGTAGACCACTACTAGTGTCTATGTGTCCACAATCTCCAAACTATCCAAAGTAAGCCAGCGCCACAGAGGTCCGGCTACCTGGTTTTTGCAGGGTTTTTCACCGGTGAACATCAGAGGGATGTGCAGAGCCTGCCATGGTGGCAGCATCTTCTTCTGCATCAGGCAGTCGTTCAGCCAGAACGCCGTCACTATGCGCTTCTCGTCCTCCAGAGCTTTCTGCACGCACCAATGATTTTCTCATCAAACCCAATGCTAATTTTTTTTAAATGACGGCCAAGAACGCAACAACAACAAAAAGGTGCCAGTAGTCAATCCCCAAATTATCACGTTAAAGCTTTCATGATACAGAATCAACACGCAAGGGAGTTAATTGGTACTCCAAAGTCATCACACAAACACAACAACAAAGACCAGAGTTGCCTATGGTAACTCACCTGGCACGTGAGTAAATGCAAGGTATATAAACTCCACTAGCGGTACAGCCTCAAATCTTGGATAATACAGTACACAAAATGAGCCCACGCCTGTCAAGGTGTTAAAAAAAATTAAACATAGAGAAGAAAAAGGGCTAGTCAAAAAGCAAGCTGTAGGATAAGAGCTCAGAAAGAAAGATTTTTTTCTTTTTCTTAAATGAACCAACTACGTACCAGTTTGATGGCGTCAAGCTTCTGGTCTGCACACAAGACGTGTGTCACAGCTTCACAGTACACCGGGCTCACCTTTCCGCCATACTGGTCAATTATCTGCAACATTCCCCAGTAAATATGGTACAATGAAACCCCTGATGAAAGACCACCTGATGAGAGACCACCTTGATGAGAGACCACCCTGACAAAACCATCTGGATGAGAGATGATCCTGATAAAAGACCACCTGATGAGAGATGATCCTGATGGAAAACCATCCTGATAAGAGTACCTTGATGAAAGGCCACGCTGATGAAGGCCATCCTGATGGGAGTCCACCCTGATGAAAGGCCACCCTGATGAGACCACCCTGAAAAGTCACCCTGATGAGACCACCCCGATGAGACCACCCTGAAATGTCACCCTGATGAGACCACCCCAATGAGACCACCCTGAAAGATCACCCTGATGAAAGGCCACCCTGATAAGACCACCCTGATGAGACCACCCTGATGAAAGGCCACCCTGACGAGAGACTACCCTCACAAGAGACCACCATGATGAAAAGCCAACCCAATGAGAGGCACCCCGATGTGACTGAGAGAGCTCAGACCACCCTGACAAGAGACCACCCTGGTGAGAGACCACGCAGTACCTGTGTCCAGGTGTTTGTCTCCTCTGTCCCCACCAAGGACTGGTAGTCACAGATGTAGAACACACAGCCCAGCAAACACTGCTCTGGAGGGACTGTCGAAGAAAGAAATTTCAGCACATGCGCTTTAAAACGAAAATGAGGGGGGAAAAGGATGTAGATGCATCTGCTGATGTAGTTCTACTGATTAGCATACAGCATACTTTTGCCACACCAACTGAAATTTCAGAAACATGATCTCATACCTCTATTTTGTTTTGTTTTTTTGTCTTTGTTAATGTTGTTATTAAATAATCAGTGTGAGTTTTTTTTATACAGTGGGCTTCCTGGCGAAAGAAAGACCACCCCTGAGGGGAGACCATGCAGAAGAATGACCACCTCTCTTTAAATATCACTTTTTTTTTTGGTCAAACCTACTCCTTCACACCACGATGAAAATGAACTCTGACCAAGGACCCCCCACACCTACCACCTTTTCTGTCTCCAGTTATCGTATTTGTAGAAAATGAACCCTTCCTCAAGGACGACCCATCTCTTTGAAGACTTTTTTCTCTCTCCATTTATTGTAGAATGAACCCTTCATCAAGGAACCCCCCCCCCCCCCCCCAAACTAACGACCATTTTGTCTTGATCTGAGGTGTTTAATGTTCACTTTCAGTCTCTTTAGTTTTTTTCCCTGAACACTGCCAGTCACCTGTTTCCCATTACACTAGATGCTGTGCCTGCCTCCAGTCTATTTACAACCCACCCCCTCAACTGGCTGCTTCACAGCAGCCAGGAAATGGGACAAACCTCCCTGTTGCGCAAGCAATGGGAAAGACAGCAAGGCACGGCCCCTCACAGACGGAAGAGTCCAGTTCATGCACACACACACACACACACACACACACACACACAATACAGAGATAATAAATGAAAAATCACATAGAGATTCATGCTACAAAATAATGAAGCTTCCCTGAGAACTTGAGAAACACAACCAAAGAACACCCGGACTCACTGCTTTCTGGTGCCTCATGTCCAAAGTAATCGTACTGCGGTGGTGGGGGTGGCTGCAGTGGCGGCTGTGACCCCGGGGACTGTGGGGGGTAGGGGTAGGCAGGGGGCGGGGGTCGAGCCTGACCGCTAAGCCCAAACATCTGATTGATCTGCAAAAGAAAGCCAGACGTACAGATCTGCCAAATGCAAACACACAATCAGACGACATAAAAACATGGATCACAATAACAAGCCAAGGTGGTAAAGAGGCTCAGGTTGTGTGTGTGTTTTCTGCCAACATTCATTGGCTAATATTCACAGAGTAAGGTTTCTAGGCTGGACCCTGGTTTTGCCAACATTTACTGGCTAATATTCACACAGTGAGGTTTCAAGGTGGGCCCTGGTTTTGCCAACATTCACTGGCTAATATTCACACAGTGAGGTTTCAAGGTGGGCCCTGGTTTTGCCAACATTCACTGGCTAATATTCACACAGTGAGGTTTCAAGGTGGGCCCTGGTTTTGCCAACATTCACTGGCTAATATTCACACAGTGAGGTTTCTAAGCTGGGCCCTGGTTTTGCCAACATTCACTGGCTAATATTCACACAGTGTGGTTTCTAAGCTGGGCCCTGGTTTTGCCAAGGCCTAGTGCTGTATTTTGTATACTGACCTTAACTGGGGGAGAAGGTCTGGCCGCTGGAGAACTGGCGCTGTTGTTGGTGATGTTTCTCAGCGTGCGGTTCCCGTTCAACTCCTCCCTTGCCCCCCCAGTCTGGCTGTTGGGTGTCTGCTGCTGGGCTTGTGGTGGAGGTTGCTGTGGGGGAAGAGATGGTGGGGGGAGGGCTTGCTGGGAGTGTTTGGGCTGTCGTTTTTTCGGCTGTTGTTGTTGTGGTGGTGGTGGTGGTGGTTGCTGCAGCGGCTGCTGTTGTTGTTGTTGCTGCTGCTGCTGTTGTTGTTGCTGCTGCTGCTGTTGTTGTTGCTGCTGCTGTTGTTGTTGTTGCTGCTGTTGTTGTTGTTGCTGCTGCTGTATCTGCTGCTGCATCTGTTGCTGATGATGGAGTTGTTGCTGTAGCTGTTGCTGTTGGACTTGCTGCTGATGTTGTTGCTGTAGCTGTTGCTGGTGTTGCAACTGTTGCTGCAATTGTTGCTGGTGCTGCAACTGCTGTTGCTGAAGATGTTGCTGCTGTTGCATGTGTTGCTGAAGCTGGTGTTGTCGCTGTTGCTGCAGCTGATGAGGGTGTTGGTGCGGTGGATGCGGGAAACCTGGAATGGAACAGTGAACTGAGCCTGGCCAAACACTACATCAGTACTTTTACAGATGAAAGGTTTCACACGACGCAGAGTTTGGTGAAAAGAAGTTAGTTATAAAATTATCATGGCATGGCATTATGGGCAGTGGGTCATATTTCAGTGCCACAGAGTACAGCTAACATGAATACCGATAGTCAAGTAGAACCCTGCTGAGAGTGCACTTCTCCTTTAAGTAATTAAGACCACTTTTTTTTTAAACCATTCCCATTCATATTTCAATGTAAACCAATGCCTGACTAAGAACTGATTCATCTTTTAAAACCACTTTTTCTGAACCATTCCCCCTGTAAATGTCAACATAAACCAATGCCTGACGAGGAACGGATTCCTCTTTTAAGACCACTTTTGTCTGAATCATTCCCCTTTACAACCATTCCCCTATACATTTCACACTTTTTTTCTGTATTATTCCCCTATACATTTCACTTTTTTTCTGAATCATTCCCATTTACAACCATTCCCTGATCCCCCATACATTTCACTTTTTTCTGAATTATTCCCCTTCACAACCATTCCCCAATACATTTCACACTTTTTTCTGAACCATTCCCATTTCCAACCAATCCCCTATACAGTTCACATTTTTTCCTGAATTATTCCCCTTCACAACCATTCCCCAGTACATTTCACACTTTTTTCTGAATCATTCCCCTTTACAACCATTCTCCTATACATTTCACTTTTTTCTGAATTATTCCCCTTCACAACCATTCCCCAGTACATTTCACACTTTTTTCTGAACCATTCCCATTTACAACCATTCCCCTATACATTTCAAAAAATTTCTTGAATCATTCCCTTTTACAACCATTCTCCTATACATTTCACACTTTTTCTGAATCATTCCCCTTTACAACCATTCCCTTATACATTTCAATGTACACCAATGCCCAACTGAGAACTCATTCCTCTTTTAAGACCACTTTGCTGAACCATTCCCCGTTACACTTCAATGTAAACCAACGCCTAAGAACTCATTTCTTCTTTAATACCCCTTTTTCCGTACCATTTCCCTTTACGCTAAGCTTCAATGTAAACCAACCCCTAAGACCTCATTTCTTCTTTAATACCCCTTTTTCCGAACCATTTCCCTTTATGCTAAGCTTCAATGTAAACCAACCCCTAAGAACTCATTTCTTCTTTAATACCCCTTTTTCCGAACCATTTCCCTTTACGCTAAGCTTCAATGTAAACCAACCCCTAAGACCTCATTTCTTCTTTAATACCCCTTTTTCCGAACCATTTCCCTTTATGCTAAGCTTCAATGTAAACCAACCCCTAAGACCTCATTTCTTCTTTAATACCCCTTTTTCCGAACCATTTCCCTTTATGCTAAGCTTCAATGTAAACCAATCCTTGACTAAGGACTCATTCCTCTTTTAAGACTTTTTCTGAACCATTCCCCTTTACATTTCAATGTAAATCAACCCCTAAGGATTCATTCCTCTTTTAAGACTTTCTGAACCATTCCCCTTTACATTTCAATGTAAATCAACCCCTAAGGATTCATTCCTCTTTTAAGACTTTTTCTGAACCATTCCCCTTTACATTTCAATGTAAATCAACCCCTAAGGATTCATCCCTCTTTTAAGACTTTTTCTGAACCATTCCCCTTTACATTTCAATGTAAATCAACCCCTAAGGATTCATCCCTCTTTTAAGACTTTCTGAACCATTCCCCTTTACATTTCAATGTAAATCAACCCCTAAGGATTCATCCCTCTTTTAAGACTTTCTGAACCATTCCCCTTTACATTTCAATGTAAACCAACCCCTAAGGATTCATTCCTCTTTTAAGACTTTCTGAACCATCCCCATGTGTACGTCAATGCAAACCAACCCTAAGGACTTATTCCTCGTTTAAGACTTTTTCTGAACCATTCGCTTCATCTTTCCATCCACAAATGATGCACCCACCTGGCGGAAACTGGGCCTGTGCATGCTGTGGAGGAGGGTGGGGGGGCATCCCTGCACCAGGCATCTGCATGTGCATGGAACTCGGAACCGGCGGTGCACCCATTCCAGACGTTGCCATCGCCGAGTTGGGCATGCCACTGCCAGGCATTGCACCACTGGGCATGCTGGTGCCATCAAGTCCTGGATGAGGAACAGAGCCTGGGTGGGGCATTCCAGGATGGGGCATGCCTGGGCTGCTCATGCCAGGATGCGGGCTCTGCATACCAGGATGAACCATACCCATACTGGCATGCCCTGGTCCAGGCTGACCCGGCATGTTAGGTCCTAAACTGGCATGTCCGGGACCGGAACCAGGCATACCCATACTGGGCGGCATTCCTGGATGGCCAGCTGCTGACATGGGTGGCATGGGCCCACCCTGGACACCAGGCGACACAGAGCGAGGCCCTTGGTGCATGATGGGAGAGAGTCCAGAACGGGGCACAGGGATTTCAGGCATGTCTGATTTGCCACTGGCATAAAGGCGACTACTGACCATGCGTGCCAGAGCTTCCTTAGCACTGGGGGTGCCTGGGCGGCTGCCTGTCACACACACAAAAGAAACCAAAATATAAAATTATTCAGAAAACTCATGCATTTGTTAGCAGCTTCGCTGAAGGTGCAAAACAGTCAAATACATTACGTGTCAGTCAATGATTCACAAAACAGTAAAAATCTAATTATTTAAGAAAGTTCATTCATACCACTGACTTAAGATCCTTTTTATCAAATGATCCTGCCCACCTCCAGTTTATTTTATTTTAATCCCCCCCCCCCCCAGTAAAAAAAAAAGAAGCCTGATTTTAAAATAAAACTGACAAATGACTGACAATGCTTTACCAGAGACCAAAAAAAGAAAGAACAAAATCATTCAAACTGGGTCTTCTAAACACTCTTTTTCATCACAAAGACATACACACGCAGACACACACTCACTGGACAACCAATACGGCCGGCAGAAGCAGTACAGAACACACACACATGTAATATCAGTTTACGATATAAAACTCACACATATAGTATCAGTTTACGATATAAAACACACACACACACACATGCAACATCGGTTTATGATATAAAACACACACTCACATGTAATATCAGTTTATAATACAAAACTCTTCTCCCACAGAGATTTTTTTTTTGCTGGACAACAAATGGACTGGTAGCTTTGTACAGCATTCAGTATCCATGCACAAGCCCTACTCAAGGTGCAGTCTTGTCAGACTTCTTCGTCAGGCGACGTGGATGGATCCTGGATGTGACCAAGCCTAGGGTGTTCTTTGTTTGTTAGCTAATTGTCTATTTTACACCGTCAATCAATTTGATCATCTGTCTGTCTACTTTGTCTTTTTCTGTCCCAAGCTTTGCCAGAAAAACAAACAAAAAACACAAAATGTGCAGAGCTTGGTGCGATAGTCTCTTCCATGTACTTCACTTTCAGCGAAAGGTTGACTTCAGCAACATGCATGCCGTACCATTTGTTTTGTACATCTCATCAGAAGAGGAAGACTTGCGTCGTGAAGCCCCAGGGCTGTGTCCGGGCAGGTATGGAAGAGATCCAGGGGTGGGGCTGACATCCATAGGCTCCACCTCTCTCAACCGCCCCTCCACTGACTGGAAGTGAAAACCAACGCCATTATGCCACTCTCATGCCTGGAGTGGTGTCTGAACCACCGAGGACTGACGACAGAAAAACTCAAGCTGTCAGTAGTTACGTTGATCATGCGTTTGCTGTCTGATTGCCATTTTGGGGTTTCCAGGCAAAGGCGGGCACCCAAAACATCTAGGTTCAAAATTAAGAGCTTGCAACTGTCACACCAGCATTGGGTCTTGTGACGGACTACATGCAGAAATGGACTGTAAAATTAATGCCACCACCATCCTCCCACCACCAAGGATTCTGTTCCCCCTTCTAATCATTTGTTTTTCTGACGGAATAAAGAAGAAAAAACATATCCACAAACATATGCAGCCAATCACAACACTCATTGCACCTGATGGGGGGCAGGGGGTGGCGTGTAAGTAACTTGGTGTGTTATGCCCAGTCAGCTATTACGACTACATTCAGAAATGGACTATACAATAGATACCATTCATCCCCTTCCCCCCCAAAAAAAAACAACAAAACTGATTCCCCCTCTAAGTCTAATCCTTTCTTTTCAAAAGAAAAAATGTTTTGTACCTTGACAAAGGGGATTACCCTGGAAATTTGCATGTTGTGTTTTGTCCTAATAAATAGCGTTCTTTTGAACCTTTTATGTGTTGCCATCCTTTCTTTTTCAGACAGAATAACTCAATAAGGAAGAAAAAACACACATTCATACCACAATATTCTGTCATGCAAAATGCACCTGACTGGGGGCAGAGGTTGGAGGGTGGGGGTGGGGGGGGGGGGGGTGGGGGGGTGGGGGGGGAGAGGAGGTGTGAAAGCAGGGAGATGAGGAAGGGGGGGGGAGAGTTAACACAAGTTGACATGCCCCATCACTGCTCACCATTGTGTTGAGATCAGGGATCGGCACAGGGTCAGGCCTGGGCGGTGTTTCACACCTGGGTGGGATGATGAGCTTGGGGTGATAGATGTTCTCCTCCATGCGGTGCTTGTTCTTGATGGTGTCTATGAACCAGTCAGGCGTGACCACCTTGATCGTGTCGCTGTGGCGCAGGGCTGTTTCATACTTTTCCTGCTCACAAGAGTGAAACTGTGTCGCTAAGACTGCCAAGAGAAGAACACTGATAATAAAGGCTCAGACACTAAAAACAAAACAGCAGGGATGTTTCCGATTTTTCCTGCTCAGAACAGTGAAACTAACTGTGTCACTAACACTGCTGAGAAAAGAACACTGGAGGTAAAGACTAAGACACACACAAAAAAGTAAAATCAAAACTGAGCTGTGCTTTTATTTTTGTCCTTCAGCATAAACTATAACAATAACAATCTGGAAAGCAAACAACAACAACAAAAACAAAAACATCAGTTCCCATAACTCACCCCAGAAACTGAAGCAGTGACCAGATGTGTGATGGAGTTATCTAACTTTATCTGGCAGTGTCCTCCATGATACGTCACCATGGCCCATAATGCCTTAGCATCATCTGCATCCAACTGAAAGCAACAACCTGTCAGTTTGACTTACAATTCTCACCCTCAGAAAAATGCAGATGGGAGAAAAATCACAATATATGACTGCTTATAAATACTCACTACACAAAGGTTAAAAACAAACAAAAAGACTTTCTAGTTTATAACAGGACAAAAGCAAATCACATGCAGATTTTAAGTGTAAATGCCTGCATCCTGGCAAAAGACCAACAGTAAAGGTACACAAGAAACAATAGATGAGGTTTTACTGCACATTAACTTATTACCAGTTTTCTGCGTCAAGTGACCTCTCACTCCTGAGCATGGTTGCCAACGGAGAGCATCAACTGACGCAGTGATAATTACTAAATTAGACATAAGTAGTGTTTTGGGTGAAAATACGTTTACAAGATTCTCTGGGGTTCTGAGGTAGTTTTTTTTTCTGCATTTGTAAGGAGTTAAACTCATAGTCCTCAGCTGCTATTGTTGTTGTTTTCTCTCTCCACACAATCATGAGACAATGCAAAATTCAACAACATAAAATACAACATGCACATACTGCCAGATCAGTCCCCTCTTCAAGACTGGCTGAAGAAATGGCAGTTGATTTGTACTGCCACAGGAGGCACCATAAATAATTTTAAAAATTGTTGTCTATACCTGATGCGGGCAGACTCGAACTCCAGAAAACAGTCTGCCTTCCAATGCAAATGCTTCTTTACTGGTAAGCTGTTAAGGATGAATGTCATTTTCATATAGATCTGCATGATACTCAAGGTGAATCATATTGTCTCTACATATGCTGTAATGTATTAGTTATTTATATATATATATTATCTATGCCCCACATCCTGTGCCAGGTGTATGTCATGCATTCTTTGGGATGCCACAAAAAGGATAGCCATCATCAGATTCTACAGTCCTGGGTCTTTTCATTTGTATCATACTCATAGAATATGTTTCAAGCTTTCAACATTTTCATTCATTATTCAAATAGTCACATCATTAAAAAAATACAAAATGTACTCTATCATTATCATTATTAATATTATTGATAACTTTTACACATCATTAAAAATAAATACAAAATGTACTTTTATCATTATTATTATTATTGATCACTTTTACAGTGCTATTCTCCACTCTGAAGCAGACTCACTAAGCATCACATGTTTTTTTCAGTACATGGTGGTTTACGTCAGTATTTCCACAATCCACTAAACAGTGACGTCTGACGTGGACTTCAGGACATTTAATGTGTGCATGTAATCCAAAAGTCAGAGTGCAGTTGTCTGAGTGGTGGTATCACCGGCACTTGCACACATCCCATGTCAAAGAGTATGTGTAGATGTGGCGAAATGAGTGCACCCAGAACTGGGTAAATTTCAGTTTTAATTTGAAGCCATAGCTGAGGAATGCTTACACACAAATATTAATATCAGAGTGCAATAAACATTCAACGGTACCAGGTCCAAGATCAAGGATACGGAAGCTGTTTTCCACATTTCACTGACAGGGTGACCCACTGACTCTGTAAAAAAAAGAAGAATGGTATCATAATCATATCACTCATTCACTGACAATGTGACATTGTGACAATTCTAATAAATTTCTTCTAGTACTAGTCTTTCTTTCACCTCTCCCACTATGAGTCCAAAGACAGATTTTCTCCAAACCAAAACAAAGTATATTTTCATCATATAAATTTAAGTCAGATCTGACATTATAATGACAGTAGTAGTCCTACTGGTCAGTTCAGGCGGGGTTAACTCCCTTGACTTTTGCCCAGTATCGCTTTAAAAGTCCTTTGGCTGCTTTTACTTCGGGTGCATATTTTCTTCAGATTGGAAGGCGGTCACAGTGAATTTTCGAATGCTACACTGCCAACTTTAAAGACATTTTTGGAGGTCCGTAGTCAGAATGTGTCAGACAACAAGCAAAAACTTGTTGCTCATGCTATAGGATGCTATAGGATGCCCCAAAACACATTTTTACCACGAACTTGTGATCTTCTGGTCAACCAAAAAAGGATGCAAAGACACTTTTTTTCTACCCTGCATCCCCTTTCCCCGGTAATTTTTGCAACTGCAACAGTGGTGGCATTGTACTGATTTGCAATTCTAAAAACTAAGTAAACATTGTGCTTAACATCCACAGAAACCGCAAGGCTTGGGGAAGAGGGAGATTTGCAATTCTAGGTTCAACTTCTGTTGAAGTAGGCAACGCCTACTCAGAAATTTGCCCGGAAGTGATGCTGCAACCTCTCGCAACTTCTTGCGCGAAAGGTTACAAAGGGCATTCATTCATGCAAACCAGCTTCATTGAACTGCCCAATACAGTGAATACTATTAATACTTCATAATCATATTCAAAATCTGGAACTGAAAGTGAGACACTGAGAGCTTTAAAAGTTCTGTTGCACCACAATTCATAAATTATATACCGATACTAGTGACAGCACTACTTTTATTTACAATTCATGCACATTATACAAAACAATTATGATAAGATTTCAAGATATTAATCATATTTAATATAAGAATTAATACAGTTTGCAGAATATTTTTCACAACTCAGTCAAACTCAAAGCACTTTACACAAGTTATTACACAAAAGTACAAATATAACAAAACAGATAACCAGTCATACAGAGAACAAAATAAATGACATAATAGTTAATACATAAAATGACAAAGATTTATACTATAGCTATTATTACTATTATAGTATACTATTACTGTATTAGTAATTAGGCTATTCATCCATTCCAAAGCATAATAAAATGAAACACACACATAATACTATTAATAAATAATATTATTATAGTATTATTTTATTCATACAGATTTTCTCTAATATTAATATAATAATAAGGTAAAATATGCAGTATATAAATTATAAAGAAACAGTTAACAACATTTAAAAATAATATATATATATAATATAATATATATTTACTTATTAATAAACTTACAGAGACAACAGGTCGTTCAAAGAGTTCTTTGGCCTCTGAGTATTCATCAGGCTTTGTGCTGTCAGCAATAACATGGCTGACAATGTCGCTGAGGTAGGAGTCTCGTTTTGCTCCATGCGAGTCAAGCAGCTTTATGACCTGAAATATTTGTTTTACATTATATTCATAATATTAATATTATAATAAATTAAAAATAAAAGGGGGAGAGAGAGAGACTCTGGAGAGAGAGACTCTGGAGAGAGAGAGAGAGAGAGAGAGAAGAGAGAGAGAGAGAGAGAGAGAGAGAGAGAGTCAGAGAGAGAGAGAGAGGAAGTAAACATCAACACAGTTTTTAACAAAGCAGTACTTTTAAGGTGTGGCTCATTTCTGACTTACCATTCAGATGAGTGTGGTAAACATTAATAATAGCAGTTAGCAATCAGGTTCGGCCATTTGGGTCTGCAAGACCAAGAGGAATGGTAATGCCAACAGAAAGAAACCTACAATTAAACTTAAAGGAAGTAAGCGCCAAACTGGCTGGTAAAGTTGAAGTTGTTTACGTATGCTCATGCACAAATGGGAGCCCAAACACTGAAGTTCCTTTTTTTTCTTCTTTTTAGTAAGTTTTAATGTATGAGTCTATGAGTATTGTGAAGGTCTCACAGCCGCAAAACACTTGCACAATTCCAAGCAGTCAGGCCCAAGGGCTAATGCTATTCTTAATCTTAGTTTATGTTTAAACTTTAAGCTCAGCAGCTCAGTTCAGTTAGGCTGAGAGGGATTTAATTGTAACTTATCACAGCATCAGATGTTCCCATGTTCGTTTACGGAATCAGTGAATGTAAATTTCCAAATGTTAGGATGACTATTTTGTCTACGACAATATATTGTTTTTGCCAATGATATAATCTATAGTTTCTTGTCAGATTGGCTCTTCCATACCTAGCCTGGTGTAATACTGATGCATGCAATATGGTTGAATAGTTAAATCACGACAACTGTAATCTGATTTAAAAATTAGAGGTTTACTGTGCAGTTAATTTTCATTCTGAAACTAGAGCTCTAAGACTAAGACTAATACTATTACTAAACAACAGCAGAAGGCCGACAGTAGAAAGTTACATGAGTCAGGCTTACATCTTGGCTCACGTCCCCGACGATGAAATAAGTAACGTCTTTGAACACGTCTTGGGGTGTATCTGTTTTGCTTTCCTGCTTTTCTTTTTGATCTGCAACCATTCTCGATGTCTGATCGCTGAAAACACAGAAAACGCGCCCCAGCAAGACCTTAGTTGCTGGGTAGTATCTTTGTTTCCCGCTAGAAAGAACTCCTCGTGTCTCGGTAGTCCCACAACAAATCCATTATGCGCAAAACAAAACAAAACAAAGCAAAAAAAGTGAATAATAAACTGGAGGCAAAAGCCGATTAGCTGTCACTATATATTCAGCAAAATTAACGCACACGATGTTGAAGCGTAACTTGCATTCTTTCAACTGGAATTAGCTAGACATCCGCTAAAAAAAAAAAAAATTGTACATATAGATTTTTGTTATGTGCCTTCTTACCCTGTGCACACTCCACTGATCTGTGAAATGATTGGGTTGAAGATGTTAACTTTCCATCTAACTTTATGGATGGGTGTAGGGGAGGGGGGTGGGGGGGGGGGGGGATGACCGGATAGCCAAATATAAGTAACAGATTTTGTTACTTTATATAAATCTCGATGTGAGTTCAATGTGTCAGCTTCTCTGACTGTGAGTGTCATGACTCATCGTTGCCGGTTCCAAGCAAACACACAGCATAAATTATATTCTTTGGATTGAGATACTAAAATAAATGCGACTGATGTACTCTCGAACACTTGTGCTTTTATGCAATGCAAAGATGGTATAGGGAGAGAGAAAGGGTTTAACTTGACCCCAGTTCAGCCCGACTCCCCTAGGTATGGTCTTCTGGGCCAGTATGTAGCTTTAGCCATTCCGCCACTTCAACTAAAAAAAAAAAAAAAAAAAAAAAAAGGTCGGTCTGCCAAGTCTATGCATTTGCGGCAAGTCGTTTTTTGAAGTCCTCAAAATTAGAACATACTGTGCAAAATATTGAAATGTATTGTTGTGTACCTTTTACGCTGACTTAGAGCTCTTAGGCTGATTAATGATATTCATTTTGTTTTTGTTTTTAGTGTCTGTTGCAAAAATTGTCGCAAAGTTACCAACAATCGTTCTGTGTTGTGGAAAGAAAATTAGCCCAGTTTTGCAGGTAAAAATCCCTTGTTTTTCTTTATTAAGAATGATTGCCACAATTTTGGTTTGGTGTTGGAGATTCTGTTGAAGATTTTGGTGTGACCATTGTAATGGACAGAGAATGAAGTTGGATTTTTTTGAGGATTAGACAGTTTAGATGAGTGTCATGCCTCGATTAACTTTTCTCTTGTTCCCGAATGCCCAACCCAAAGCAGTTGAGTTCTTCTCCATCCTTTATATTTTATGGATTCATATCCACATGAATATTATGCTCTTACTGTTAAACGGTACATGTGTGCTTCTATATCATCGATCGTTAGGCCTTAGTCTTACCGAAAGATCGCCCTTTGGTCTTTAACGTGCGCAACGATCTTGCTCAATTTACTGAGATGTTCCATTGTTAAAAATGTTAGCCAGATATTCTGTGCATGCGGAGGAAAAAGAGGCATTGGCCATTGACAATTTCGATAAGTATGGACTCATGAAAAAGAACTGAAAAAGGTATCGCAGCCTGCTTCAGTGTAAAGTACTGGATACCATTACCAGGGTGTCAGAAAATTATTTAAGCAGGGATCATGGAAGTTGACAGTTGTTTCATGTCTTGCCCCTTTACTGCTTTAGAATCTAGAGAAGTCCAATTTAACATCATTTACTGTGACCCGTGTAAGCTTGGTTGATGAAAATACCAGACAACTGTTTAACTTCAGAAAGACTTAATCATTCATGTCTATACCAGATATTTTCTGATCACACACAAGTGACACATACACACAATAAATAATAAGTAAAGTATTTATAAACTATAAGTATAATTATAGTATAAAGATCAAAAATCTTGTCAGAAGAGGCTGTTCTAAGTGCTTACACACACACACACACACACCACACACACACACACACACACACACACGCTCTCTCTCTCTCTCTCTGTCTCACTCTCAAAAGCCAAAGTTAAGCATGATTGAGCATGGTCACCAAATAGATAGGTGATCATTACGTGCAGTGCCTTTTGCCCTATCTGAGATTTCTCCAGAGTCAAATTCTGTGCAGACCCTACAAAGTTCCTTCAGATGAGACTGTAAACTGTGTAACAGAGATCCCCAGTGTGCATTATGTATACAATTACATGATATGATACAAAAAGCATGCAAAAAGATCACTTACGAACATGAAGGCTCCTGTAGTCCATGTCAGACTCAGAGTTCATGGGAATTTGGATTACAGAAACACCAAAATAACCCAGCATAAACTAAAACTAGTAAAAATGTAAGTCAGACTCAGAGTCTTCAGCATGTTGAAATATGGGTGCAATGCAGAAGACAGGAAGATGATGCGATAAGTTAAGGAAGACTAATCAGCGATGTGATGACCATTTTCAGTGCATTGAGCAAGGGCAGCATGGCTGTGCATGCAGCCCCCCCAGGCAAGAGGAAGGAAATCTACAAGTACGAGGCGCCATGGACTGTGTACAGCATGAACTGGAGTATTCGCCCTGATAAACGCTTTCGTCTGGCACTTGGTAGCTTCGTAGAAGAGTATAACAATAAGGTTTGTTTTAGCGTTCACTGATTCAGTGTTAGTCTCTCATATGAAAGTGTTTCGGGTTATTAGATTTTTTTTATATCAAGCACTTGTATTGTGATTGTTTAAGTTATTTTTACTATTACTATTAGCTTTTATTAGTGTACATTATTTATTGGTGGATTTGATCTACCATGCTTTACTTGTATGCCATGTGATGCTTGTTATTGTTATAATTGTACATTGTAGGTGATTCAAGTTGACTTCTGCTGTTGTTTCCCTGGTTAATGTACGTGTACATCACTACATGTGACACCAACACTACAACAGTAAACGTGCTGTTATTGTTATCTCCCTTTGTTTTTTGACTTAACATACTTGATGGGGATATATATATATATATATATATATATAAATGAGTTAAATCTGTAGGGTTCATCTCAAGTTTAGTTGTACTAGTTCTTTTAGATGGATTCAGATTTAGACTAGTGGTAAATGTTAATAAAGACAAAAACTAAAACTGAGTGTGAGAGGCTTATTCAAGTTACTGTTTTAGAGAGCTCTGTATTTTGATAGTTTATGTTCCTTTCTTGACAATGTTTATATTTCTTTCTTGACACAGGATGGTCCTGTGCAGTGCATATCTTTTGGCTAGATCATCACTTCTTTGAAAGTTGCATGCATGTGTGTCTCTGTCAATACATAGGTGCAGATTGTATCCTTGGATGAAGAGAGTTCAGAGTTCACATCCAAGAGCACCTTTGACCATCCATACCCCACCACAAAAATCATGTGGATTCCAGATTCTGTAAGTGCTCCTGTATACATTCTTTTTCTAGTTGAGTCAACAGCAGGAAAATGTGACCATCATGTTTTGTATTACGTTTACACTCAGTGTAACTTACAGTCAATGTTTTATCCCATACCTCAGAAAACATCTGCTGCATGTTCATTGTAACAAACAAACAAAAACAAAAAATAAGGCTTTAACATTTTGAGAAGTGGATTTACAGATGAATTTAGTAAAAAAAATAACAATAAAGAGTATGTATAAAAAAGAGAAAAATACGAAAACTTTAGAAAGCAGCTCTTCGAGTATTGACTTTTAAGAAAGCTGTAGGGGTGCAGTGTTTTTTCTTGGTTTTCCTCTGTAGACTCAGATGATAAAAGTATATCAACAGTGTGATCAGATCACTGTAGTTAGCAGAACTTGTGAAGTCAGTCTTGCTGTGCTTTAAAAAAATAAATAATTATGACTCCATTTGTTCCGTAGAAGTAAATGGTACTGTATGCTATAAACAATACACTTAAATCATTGCAATTAATTGCGCTTTTGTAATCAGTTTTGGTTTTTATTGAATCTTTTCAGCCTGCTGTAGTCTTCTTGTCAATCACAGCCCATTGCAGTGACTGTGTTTGTGTTGACAGAAAGGGGTGTTTCCTGACCTGATGGCCACTGTTTTTGTGTTGACAGAAAGGGGTGTTACCTGACCTGATGGCCACTGTTTTTGTTTTGACAGAAAGGGGTGTTTCCTGACCTGATGGCCACTGTTTTTGTGTTGACAGAAAGGGGTGTTTCCTGACCTGATGGCCACTGTTTTTGTGTTGACAGAAAGGGGTGTTTCCAGACCTGATGGCCACTGTTTTTGTGTTGACAGAAAGGGGTGTTACCTGACCTGATGGCCACTGTTTTTGTGTTGACAGAAAGGGGTGTTTCCTGACCTGATGGCCACTGTTTTTGTGTTGACAGAAAGGGGTGTTTCCTGACCTGATGGCCACTGTTTTTGTGTTGACAGAAAGGGGTGTTTCCAGACCTGATGGCCACTGTTTTTGTGTTGACAGAAAGGGGTGTTGCCTGACCTTATGGCCACTGTTTTTGTGTTGACAGAAAGGGGTGTTTCCTGACCTGATGGCCACTGTTTTTGTGTTGACAGAAAGGGGTGTTTCCTGACCTGATGGCCACTGTTTTTGTGTTGACAGAAAGGGGTGTTTCCAGACCTAATGGCCACCAGCGGGGATTATTTACGAGTGTGGAGGGTCGGGGACTCGGAAACCAGGCTGGAGTGTCTGCTCAATAACGTGAGTGGAGTTCACCTCATCAGCCCAAACAGAAACATAAATCCATCAGACATTCCAGTGGGGTGTGTTTACATTAAGACTAACAAGGTGCTACTGCACTTGTTTGGGGCTGAGACCATGTTCCTTTTTGATGTATGTGATCATAACCTCGCCATTATGACAGACTGTGTGTGCATGCATGTATCACTGGCCTTGTCTGTATGTGTGTGTTTTAATTTTAGTTTTGTTATTTTCTCTTTCTTCTTCAGAACAAAAATTCAGACTTTTGTGCCCCCTTGACATCATTTGACTGGAATGAAGTGGATCCGAATCTGCTGGGCACGTCCTCCATCGACACAACTTGCACCATCTGGGGGCTGGAGGTGGGATGAGTTCTGTAGTTTAGTTAGCGTGGACTTTCTCCTTCCCATTTATGCCTGCTGTCAGAAAGATTTCTGTTCGCAGAATGATGTAGTCAATCACACACATGTGCCTACAGTATGATAAACCTGTGAATTATTGGTCAGATATGTCATGGGGCATTTTCCTACTGCGATTATGTCTTCTTTTTTCTTCTTCTTCTTCTTCTGTCTTTCATTTTGTGGGGTCATTAAGGTCCCCTCAGATATAGGCAAGACACCCTAGCCTCAGGCCACACAAGAGCAAAGCAAATATCACGGCTGTGCAAGATCAAAATCACACCATATAACATGTACAGTCGTGAGATAATGTCCTCATGAAGTGTTCACTTTTCACAGAGAGGTCAGGTGTTGGGGCATGTGAACACGCAATGTCATAATGTATCCATAAAGTGTTCACTACTCACATATGGGTCAGGTGTTGGGGCATGCGAACATGCAGTGATGTCGTGTCATAATGTAGCCATAAAGTGTTCACCTTCACTACTTGCAGACAGGTCGGGTGTTGGGGTGTGTGAACATGGTGTGATGTCATGTCATAATGTACCAATAAAGTGTTCAACTTCACTGCCCACAGACAGATCGAATGTTGGGTTTGTGAACACAGTGTGATGTCATGTTATAACGTACCCATAAAGTGTTCAACTTTTCTGCCCACAGATGGGTCAGGTGTTGGGGCATGTGAACACAGTGTGATGTCATGTCATAACATACCCATAAAGTGTTCAACTTCTCTGCCCACAGATGGGTCAGGTGTTGGGGCATGTGAACATGCAGTGATGTCATGATGTGTCCATAAAGGTGTTGGGGCGTGTGAACACAGTGTGATGTCATGTCATAACATACCCATAATGTGTTCAACTTTTCTGCCCACAGACGGGTCAGGTGTTGGGGCGTGTGAACATGGTGTCTGGTCATGTGAAGACCCAGCTGATTGCCCATGACAAGGAAGTCTATGACATCGCCTTTAGCCGTGCAGGGGGAGGCCGTGACATGTTTGCCAGTGTCGGTAAGGTCATGAGGCATTGCTGCTTGTTTCACTGCTGAAATCACTGTCTTTTGTCTGTTTCATAGTGTGCATTTTGTTTTGCTAGTTTGATTGCTTATCACAGTATGATAATACTTTTTTTCTATTATGTTTTCTGTTCTACTCAGTGTCTTTCTTATAACTTAATAACAATTTGCATTTGTCATATTTACTCTTTTTCTCCATGCAATTACAATTTTATGATTTAAAAAACAAAGTTGTATTTTTTATTGTTATGTGATGTTCCCTACTAGGAAGCTGTGTTCCGTTTTCTGAGTCCATAAATTGTATAGAAAACATCTTCACTGTTTGTGTTTGTACAACTTGAATTAGGCAAAAAAGATGTGTGTCTTTTCTTGCTCCTTCAGGTGCTGATGGCTCAGTTCGAATGTTTGACCTCCGCCACCTCGAACATTCAACTATCCGTTTTCTGAGTCCATAAATTGTATAGAAAACATCTTCACTGTTTGTGTTTGTACAACTTGAATTAGGCAAAAAAGATGTGTGTCTTTTCTTGCTCCTTCAGGTGCTGATGGCTCAGTTCGAATGTTTGACCTCCGCCACCTCGAACATTCAACTATCATCTATGAAGACCCTTCCCATGTTCCCCTGTTGAGATTAGCATGGAATAAGCAGGATCCCAACTATCTGTCCACCATGGCTATGGATGCTTCAGAAGTAAGTGTTCTTCCAAGTTTTTCTTTTCTTTTCTTTTTCCTGTTGTTGTTTCGAATTGTACTGGGTGCTGCGGAGTATTTTGCATGCGGTCTATGGATGACTTAAAACCCATGCAATTCAAAGAGCAAGCATGGGTGCTACAGCGGCTGTATCTCTTGCGAAAGCTAAATTATTTCTCTGTTGACCAGAAGATTTTAACTCTTTTTTACAATTTTTTTTATTGAGAGTGTTCTGTCATTCTCTTTCATCTGCTGGTTTCACAGCTTGGGAGTGAAGAACAGGAACAGCCTGCAAAGAATTGTCCATATCGCCTCCAAGATAACTGCAGTGCCCCAGAGAGACCTGGCTCTTTTCTGTGAACAGCAGATCTTACAGAAAGCCCGCTCTATTTTAATGAAGAAGGATCATATTTTAAACCAGGAATTTACTGCTCATCATCAGGTCATCATCTTAGACAAATAGATTTAAGAACTCTTTTATGCCAGTCGCAGTACGCCTTTTGAACAACACCTGAAGTGTACATGTATACATGAAGTGTGTGTGTGTGTGCCACGGTGTGTGTGTGATGGTGTGTGTGTGACTGTGCCATGGTGTGTGTGCGTGTGTGTATGATGGTGTGTGTGTGACTGTGCCACGGTGTGTGTGATACTGTTTTAATTGCTGTGTGTGATACTTTAATTAATTGTTTTACAAGTGTGTGATCTTAACTTCATTACTATTTTATGATGAAGTCACAATTGTTCTATATTTATAACTGTACTATGGTTAAAGTAAGACTCTTTTGTTTGTTGTATTGTTCTCTTAACTTTATGTATTTTTTACGAGCCCACCATGACCATAACAAAATTGCCCCTTGTGGGATGGTTAAAGTTTTTGAATTGAATTGAATTAAATTGAAATATATTATGCTTCAGTTATGTGTTTAAACAGGCAGTAGTGGTGAGACTTCAGGTGAGTCCCTAGCTCAGCAGTGGCGAGACTTGAGTTGAGTCCCTAGCTCAGCAGTGGTGAGACTTGAGTCCCTAGCTCAGCAGTGGTGAGACTGGAGTCCCTAGCTCAGCAGTGGTGAGACTGGAGTCCCTAACTTGGCGATGGTGACACCTGTGGTGAGGCCCTAGCTCAGTGGTGATTGTGAGACAGACAAACTGTGCATTGACACTGATGTTTCAATTTGCAGGTGATCATACTGGATGTGCGAGTGCCCTGCACACCGGTGGCGCGGCTCAACAATCACCGAGCGTGTGTGAACGGCATCGGCTGGGCCCCTCACTCCAGTTGCCACATCTGCACTGCTGGTCAGTCGCGCTTTTGGTTTCTGCTCCTCCTTAAAGCTGTGTGGTTTCCACCAGGTCAGATTATGCAGATCATGCAAGGTGGCCTGATTGAGCGGTTAAGCTGCTGGACTTGGGATTTAGAGGACTTTAGTTCCAAATTAAAACTTTTTTTTTTACCATGTACATGAGGACATGGATTTGCAGTGTCCCCTTTTCTTGATTCACACAGTCTAAAACAGAACAAGGCCCAGAGCACTTGCACAGAATCAACACACAAGGGAAGCAATTAGTGCATGGGTGATGTCTCTCAAGTGATAATTAACGCCCCTGATTTACACAGACTACTTTTGGTGAAAGTAAAACTCTGTGGGGTGGTCATAGTTCAGGAGCTGTGTGAGAGTCGAGGTGGCCGTCCTGGGCTGTCCATCCTAATGAGCCTTCTGGTTTCCGTGGACGTAAAGCAATATTGAACCATGCTTCGGCATTGGTCTCAGCTTGTCCCTAATATGTCAACCAACATCTGAGGACATTAAGCAACACTACCTACCTATCTGTGGGGTGGTGAATGCATCTTGCTTTACCTTGGCCTGGCAGTTGTGGCAGTTGTGTCATGTGGGTGACAGTGACTTTGCCCAGTGAGTGCATATGCTTGTCACTGAGTCAACACATAGCTTGCCCTGTGTCTTTTATTTCAGTATGGTACTTTACAATTAGGCAGAAGACTTTTGAGAATTGGAACAAAATTTGATGGGGTTAGCGTTACCCTTTGATGAGGCAGAAGTTTTTTAGTTTTAGTTTTAATTGGAGCAGAATTTCATGGGGTTAGGCTTGTTGGGAGCTTTTATATTCAGTGTTGCCACTTTGTTGAGATATGTCATGACTGGATGATTTTTTCAGTGTTGCAGCTTGAGGGCTGGTCTGCATTATGATACTACAGCCATTGGCTGAAGGCTGGTGGTCATGAATTGACTGCAGTTTCACTCACAGTCCCATGTTCATTGTGACTGCAGTTTCACTCACAGCCCCATGTTCATTGCATTATGATACTACAGCCATTGGCTGAAGGCTGGTGGTCATGAATTGACTGCAGTTTCACTCACAGTCCCATGTTCATTGCGACTGCAGTTTCACTCACAGCCCCATGTTCATTGCATTATGATACTACAGCAATTGGCTGAAGGCTGGTGATCATGAATTGACTGCAGTTTCACTCACAGCCCCTTGTTCATTGCATTATGATACTACAGCCATTGGCTGAAGGCTGGTGATCATGAATTGACTGCAGTTTCACTCACAGCTACAATGTTCATTGCAGGTGATGACCATCAGGCGCTGATCTGGGACATCCAGCAGATGCCGCGTGCCATTGAAGATCCGATTTTGGCCTACACTGCTGGGGGAGAAATCAACCAGATTCAGTGGTCGTCAACGCAGCCCGACTGGATCTCCATCTGTTACAACAACTGCATGGAGATCTTGAGAGTTTGACTATGATAGGGAGAGCAAGAAGTGTGAACAGCAGGACAGAATGTAAGTCTGTATTATGATCAGTATTCATGCAGGCGCCCTGCTTCTGTGACAAGCGTTTTAAGGGAGGATTTCACTTGGAGGCTGTATTAGAAATGACAACCTCTTACCAGCCTTTACATTTTTACAGACGTGACCTGCATTACAAGTTACATGGGTTGTTTGAAAGGTCAACTTGTTGGTTGCATTATCTAAGTAAGTTCAAAGTTTGTATGGTTTTTACAGACATGTCATGTGAACAAGACCATGCTGATATTAGTTTTGATGGCTTTAAAGAAATCGTTAAAAGTATGTTTCAGTTTTGATACCAATGTTGATGATCTTGACCTTATGGCAAGATCACAGCCGCATCTAAAAGATTAAAGTAAAACTGAAAAAATTAATGTAAATTTCGTTTTTTTTTATTACTCAAGTTGTTTCTTACCCTATTTAGTTAAAATTTTGTACTCTTGTAAATACATGGATAGTACCATGCATGCTCATTTTAATCGACTGATATGTATTTGTGGGAGGTAATTAATACATTTTCTCTCGCAGAAAAATGTTGGCAGCTCTTTTAATCTCTCAGATTTTGTAACACCCAATGTGTCATTTCAAGGACATAATGAATGAGGGCCTGTTTCAAAAAAGGAGGTTCTTTTTTCTGTTTTGAATGTGAGTCAACTGAGCGTTGCTCTTCTTGTTTCCTTCTGTGTCAGAAAAAACATGAAGTTTGAGTGCAGAGGCACTTAATGCAGGTGAACCTTGCTTTAATGCTGTAGATGGGGAACTTGCTTGAATACAGTGGTGAAGGATCCGATGCTGTGGGGTCAGATAAGACTGGGCTCTCAGCAGAGCAAACCCTTGTGTCCAGGAAGTATTTTGAGGTTCACCTGAAGTCTTATGAACGCATTTTGGCGTGGTTGCTGCAAGTGAAACTCACACGGTGCCGTTCATAAGAAAGAGCTGATGCAAAGTAAAGTGGGGTCACGGTGAGATTGATCAATCAGCAATGCAAATTCTTGTGTCAAGGTTTATTTGGAGGTGCACCTGAATTTTTTTATAAACACATTTTTGTGTAACTGCTTCAAAGAAAAGAAAAGGACCTTTTTTTTTAGTCAAAATAAAATTATGTTAAAAAATGACCTGAAAATGTTACCCCTGAAAGTTTATCAGTAAACAAACCTGACATGATTGAGGTAAAAAAAAAAAAAAAGGTATTTTTGGAGGTGTGGGTGGTAGATTTCTTTGATTTTTTGATTAATTTTTGTATGAACCTTTGATGCAAAAACAGTGCAAGGATATACAATAATCCAGCTCAGTGTAACTGCACATTTTTTTTAAGTAACATGCAATCCAAAACACCAGAAAATCTTTCCACCAGTAAAGACATGCATGATTAGGTGATGATTGCAAGAAAAAAGGGTTAATGCACCTGAGGTGAGAGAGCGGGTCCAAGAAACTCCGACGGTGGACAGGAAGGAGATCAAGGGGACTCTCTTTAAAATGAAGCAAGATTTATTACAGCACACTACAGATGAGTAGATTAATCAGTTAATAAAGGTTGAAACTGGGAGAGTGAAAGAAGAAAAGAAAAAAGTGGCCGTTTTTTGAGGAAAAATAAACAATAATCATAGGTGAATTGATTGTGATGATTTTCGTTGGTGGTGCCAATAAATTCTTGCAGGTGTTTGCAGTTTATACTCCATCGGTATCTACTGAACCTGAATCTATCAAGAATTCATTGGCACACACAGTGCTGTACTTATGCTAATGAATTTGCAAAGTGCATTTTGTAGCTGGCACTTTTTCTATGCTTGGGATGCGTGTTTTCATGCGTTGTGTGATGCTGAGTCATGAAGAAAGTATGCTTATGGCAATGTATGCATGGGGGGGGAATGTCTGTGCATAGAGGATCTGGATGTGTGTGCACCTGAGTGTGTAAGAGAACAAGTGAATGATTTTATTTTTTTCACCTGCGTGTGTACAAGAACAAGTGAATGTTTTTAGTTTTTTTTGTTTCTGTAGTTTTCTCAACCTTTTTATGTGTCGTCACGTGCAGCTAACATTTTAAAACTGCCATTCTTAATAAAGAAGTGTGGGTGGAATGTCCAGAATCATTTAAGCAGGAGTGATCCAACCAAACTGTAAAAATAAAGGTTTCCATGGTTTGGAAATTTCTGGTTATATTAACTATTATTATTATTTTGTTTTTATTCATTCCAGTCTGAGCCCGACTTCTGTTGGTCACAGTAACATGGCAGGAGAGTCTTCGTGAAATTCATAAAAAACAGACTTCTTATTTTTAGGACCTGGAAATCTTACTATTTTGATGTATGGGAGATGGACTTCTGAAGGTTTCAGACATTTCATGCTTTTGAAGTGTTTGGGTAGCAACACAGGGAAGCTTCAAAGATAAATGGAACACATACATTTTCTGAATGTGTAGATACACAGTGAAATGAAGTCCACTGATTTGATGTCATTACAGCCTCATGTTCACAGCATGCAAAAAGTGAAATGATGGGGGGAAGAAGAAAAAAAAGCGACAACAGAAGACACCCTTCAGTGGATGGGGTTTAAGGGAAACAAGGTGTTCCAGCAACCTGCTTTGGCCTAGATAGACTCAGAGACCAGTTTTACCTTTCAGTTTTTTTTTTGTTGGGGGGCATTTAAAAATAATTCACCCTTCACTTGCAAAGAAGGAATTTGTAAAAGCCTAAAACGAGGAAATTTGAAAAGGGAGAAACACATATTTACATGTATTTTAGAACAAAATTATTCAGATTATTAGTAATCCATCACATGGTATTGCCCTTGGAGATTGTAGGTCAGCTATTAAATGGGGGCTTTTTTATGAAAGAAAATGCATGTTGCAGTGTATGTTTGCAGAAATTGCTCTCAGATTTTACTGTGTTGTATATAATAGATATAATTTCTGCCTTGTCAAAAGGTGTCTTTGTCAGGAGTGTTTGCTCTCATGGTGGCTTCTTGCACAAACCTTAAATCTTGTGGTGTTTTCAGTATTTAGATGATGTTCAAGCAGATCATTCAGATGTTTTCAGGATGACAATCTCTGGTACCCGATACCAGCTAGTTACAGTGGCCATGGTGTAATTTGAAGGCTAGAGGGATATTGAAAAGGTGTTTTTTTCTTTTTCTTTCCAAGTTCAGTCTTTGTATAAACAAACACAAACACAGATAATATGATGTATACTAGTACCACACCCAGTGGTTGTGGCTTTTATTTAAAGGGAAAAAAGTGGATGTTTTTGCCTGAGAAAAACTTTTAGCATTGGTATTTCCTCAGACATGTTTAAGGCATGGTATTTCAATGTTTTGTATTTGGCAGTCAGCATTGAATTGTATACCATTTTAATGACCTTGACCTATTTCCAAAGTCACAGCAGTGACAGAAAGAAAAATGAAAACTTGTAATGTCCTATATGATGTTGAATGTCTGTCAACTCATTTGTTTATATAGATTTTATGTTTTCTCGTAAGTCTGACTTTTGTTTTGTATGTACATGATGTTCAGTGTGTTTGTTTCCATTTCTTTTTGTGTATTTGTGACGTGCGTACAGACTGGAACAGTTTACTCCACCGTCGTTGGGCCACACATAAAAGCAACAATCATGACATAACAAATTGTAAGGAGTTGAGAACTTGAGATGTCACTGTACTGAGAAATCATTTCTTCCTCCAATATGCTGTTGATTGTTAGAAATCATTTCTTTGTCCAAGATGCTGTTATCATTAGAAATAATTTCTTCCTCAAAGATGCTTTTGATCGCTTGCAATTAATTAGCCGGCTGAAGTGGAGCATTTGCTGCTGTGCCACTGGCACTTGTTACAACTCAGAGAAAATGTCATCATGAGGGTAGCTGCAATTTTTCTGAATATTGAAAGAGGCAAACACTTTGGTAAACATGGACTAAGCACACAGTTGGCACACTGAAAGCTTGTTTTGATTTTAAGAGCACTTGCTGTCCAACACTGTTTACTTGGAAAGAAGCAGTTATGGATGCGAGTGATGGAAGATCATGCCAAGCTGGATCCACCCCCAACATTTCTGATTAGTATCTTTGTCACCCCTTGTGTAAACACAAAACCATTTAGTGAAAGGTCATTTTCTTATTCTGGCCTGTTTGTCTGGAACAGTTCTACTCATGTGCCAACACTCTGATTCTGCTTCCTCTTTCAAAACTGCCCACAAAACTTGGCTGTTCAGTGTGTATTCCACACACCACCCCCCACCCCATAACTTTTGTTTTTTTATGTGGCAAATATGGAAGCTGGAGGAAAAAAAATTCTCCTTAATTCTTCTGGATTAACAAATCAGTAGGGTGGATTGCTTTAAAAAATGAAAAACTTTCAGCTTGGCACATGTCTAGATGATGATACTGGAAAGATGGGCAGTGACATGGTGAATGCAATGTGCTTGAGAATGCTCAATGGGCATCAGGAAACATATTCCACTAGAGCAGGCTACAGTAGTTTTAAAGTAATAGCAGTTTGTTGTGTACCATGAAAGCCAAATCTTTGATTCTATATCACCCTGATATAACCGTACCGGTTGACTGGGCGTAAAACACCAACTTACTTACTTACTTACTTTAATTCTATACCCTCTGGTTCTACGAATGCATTGTTGGCCGTTAAGAAGATTCAGTGCTCTAAATTATTACTTCTTAAGATGTTCACTTCTAACTCTGGCCCTTCATCCTCCAGTTCATCCATTGAAATGCCACACATTACCACATGAAGTACTGCACTGACATTTTGAAGATACTTGTCACAGGCCATAACGAACCCAGAAAATGTTCACAAGCATTTGAGTTATGAAATATACAGCAGATTGTGTAGCATTGATTCAGATTGTGTTATGTGACTATCCAAAATCAGGCAGGTATATTTTCCACCACATTGTTAGTTGAGGTGTTTCATCTTCACAATTTTATAGTCGAGTGATGTCAGTATTGTGCGTGTTGTTTGTGCAGTTGTTGTGCAGGTTATGAGTTTCAGAATGCAGTTGGCAGGCCGTCAGTTTTCATGTCATTTCATTATTTATTCATCATGCTTGCAGGCTACCATTTTTGTACTTTTCAAACATCTGCTTTCATGTGTCTGTGGTTTTGTCTGTATGTATGTGTGAGGAAAAAATACAGAAATTTTTCATCGATTTTTTGTGCTTTGTTTGAATCTGTGTGTGTTTGCGAGAGAGAGAGAGAGAGAAACAAAATCAACAACTAAATTTATCATTCCAACACAAAAATTGAATGTTACACATGTCTGGCAGTAGTTTAACATCAGTTTGTGGACTTTCACAACAGTTCTTTGACTTCCAGGACTGGAATATATTTAAACTTCACTCTTTCCTGATTGTTTCAAGGCTGCCTGTGCCATGGTGAGAGCACCTTCATATGTTTTGTTCCCTCCAATGAACCCGGACGCATGGACAAAGATGCATCCTGGGATTCCACTTTTTGTGCTCAGCTCCTCGTCTCTCACTCCCTGCCACTCTTCTGGTAGAGATAGTCTGAAAACAGAAAATACACAGAATTGTGAGAGTAGAAACGGAATAACTCGCCCTGGTAAACAGTCTGACTGATCCAAAGAAACAGTAACTTGCTCTGTGCCACTCTTCTTGTAAAGAGAGGCTAATATGTGACATAAAAGTGTAAGAGTAAAACCAGAATAACATCCTGTGCCACTCTTCTTGTAAAGAGAGGCCGACATGTGATCCAAAGGCGAGAGAGTAAAACCAGAATAACACTGCCACTCTTCATCAAGTTCATGTAAAAGAGGCTGACGTGACACAAAGTGGGAGAGTGAAATCAGAACAGCACACTGTGACACTTCTTGTAGTAAAGAGGCTGATATGTGACACAAAAGTGTGAGAGTAAAACCAGAATAACACCCTGTGACACTCTTCTTGTAAAGAGAGGCTGACATGTGACACAAAAGAGAGAGTAAAACCAGAATAGCACCATGTCACTCTTCTTTTAAAGAGAGGCTGATAATGACACAACACAAAACTGTGAGAGTAAAACCAGAATAACATCCTGTCACAATCTTCTTGTAAAGAGAGGCCGAAATCTAACACGTCTGAGAGTAGAAATGGCAAAATGCACCCTGCGCGTGAGATGCTTTTTTGGAGAAATATGACTATTTGCCACCCTTCTGGTACGGGCTAGTCCCAGCTACATGCTAATGGGAGAGCAGGAACATGGCCACTGGGAACACTTTCTCCAACAACTCATCCAGTCTGAAACATGACACAAGTGCAAGAGCAAAAACATGGCAACAACTACCATTGCTTTTGTAATGACTGTCAAAACAGAACTTTTACCAAGCATTCTTTGCCACTCGGTAAAGGATTGATTGCTTATACAGAAATGTGAGAGCAGAAACATAATAAAACTCCCATTTGAGGAGAACAGACTGAAATATGACCCAGAAGACAAAAGTGAGAGTAAAAGAGAAGTATACACTTGCATCCAAAATGTTCTACGTGTACAATTATGAAACAGAAGCACTCAAAACGTTAACACGTGTGTGGAGAATTGTGAGCAATGGCTGTTTGTATGCACTACAGAGTACATGCCATTTTTTGTTTGTTTTCGTGATTTAAGGGTGGTCGTTCAGCTGGGGTTCTTCATTACTAGACAAGCCCCTCCCGTTGTGGGATTTTCATCAATTTATGTTACACACCAGAATCTTTAAAATGTATGTTGACTTAAGAGACTTTGATGGTCCTGAGGTGACACTGTGTGGTGGACTGAACCAAAATTAAATGCAGTTGCTAACTAACCCACCTGTTGTCAAAGGAGCCCAGCTTCAAAGGAACACACTGAACTCGCCATGCACCGCTGCTGTCAGGATAGAGAACGTATTTGATTGGCGGAGAGATGCTCAGCTCCTCCTCAATGGTGAACAGGTGGTCCTTCCAGGGAGCCCCACCCTCTGCAAGACAGATGATCTCCCCGCTGCTGTCAATCTGAAAATTAATCACAACAATATGAATAACAAACATGATCTCCCCACTGCTGTCAATCTGAAAATTAACCACAACAATAACAAACATGATCTCCCCGCTGCTGTCAATCTGAAAATTAATCACAACAATATGAATAACAAACATGATCTCCCCACTGCTGTCAATCTGAAAATTAATCACAACAATAACAAAAATGATCTCCCCACTGCTGTCAATCTGAAAATTAATCACAACAATAACAAAAATGATCTCCCTGCTGCTGTCTGAAAATTAATCACAACAATAATAAAAATGATCTCCCCATTGCTGTCAATCTGCAAATTAATCACAACAATAACAAACATGATCTCCACTCTGCTGTCAGTCTGCAAATTAATCACAACAATAACAAACATGATCTCTCCACTACTGTCAATCTGAAAATTAACCACAAGAATAACAAACATGATCTCCCTCCTGCTGTCAATCTGAAAATTAACCACAACAATAACAAATATGATCTCCCTGCTGCTGTCAATCTGAAAATTAACCACAACAATAACAAACATGATCTCCCCACTGCTGTCAGTCTGAAAATTAATCACAACAATAACAAACATGATCTCCCCGCTGCTGTCAATCTGAAAATTAACCACAACAATAACAAACATGATCTCCCTGCTGCTGTCAATCTGAAAATTAACCACAACAATAACAAACATGATCTCCCTGCTGCTGTCAATCTGAAAATTAACCACAACAACAAACATAATCTCCCCACTGCTGTCAATCTCAAAATTAACCACAACAACAAACATGATCTCCCCGCTGCTGTCAATCTGAAAATTAACTACAACAATAACAAACATTATCTCCCCACTGCTGTCAATCTGAAAATTAACCACACCAACAAACATGATCTCCCCACTGCTGTCAATCTGAAAATTAACCACAACAGGAACAAACATGATCTTCATGCTGCTGTCACTCTGAAAATTAACCACAACAATAACAAACAAAAAAGGTATGGAGCATAATTATTATGCTTTTCCCAGTACACGTTTTTTTCCTGCACACATACTTCCATTACAAGGTTTAGTAGCCATGCTTCCTCAAGCAACATCAGTAGCTGAATGCAGCTAATCTAGTACGTAGCATCTAAGACAGTTAAAATAAGGTAATTCCAACCTATCCACCATCACTTCTCTACCCTAACTCTAATTTCATTCAGCGGATAAAACAAAATCCAAAGCACACGTAACCTAAATGAGACTAAAACTATATTCTAAATCAGCAAGTGTCTGCTCTTGACATCCTTCCAGGTACTGACGGACTTCAGCACAATGTCTCATGCTGGCAGCTTGGCCGTCTTCTAGTAGCTGACATGATCATGGATCTCCGTGCTGATAGTGACACAGTCTCAGTTCCCTGTTTCCAGCAGCAAAAGGGTGAGAAAGTGAACTGTATGTACACATGACTGCATCCTGAAAGTCTGCTACAGACCTCTTTCCTGGCATTGACAGCCTTCAGCACAATGTCACGAGCAGGAAGCCAAGCTGCCTTGTAGTAGTTGATGCGATCCAGGAACTCAGTACCCACCATCTGCAGTGCACGCTGGAAACACTCCTGGAAAGACAGAGAATTATTTTAATGAATGCCCAGCCGACTGTGTATCTTATGATGCCTTGTAAAAACAATGAGAAATAAATATTTTAAAATTGACAGTCAACTTTATTGCAGAGGAATGTCATTTCTTGAAGCTGAACTTTTTTTAGTTTTAGTTTTTAAGTCCTATTATTTAAAAAAAACTGTCAAATGCTTTCACATTATAGGCACTCAAGAGGACTTAAATGTCTTCACAACTACTGTGAAATTTAGGTGCATGTATTAATAATGACCTTTTGCACTTCCTCATTCAAAAAGAAAAGAAAAAAATTCAATCATAAAAAATTATAATGTGCTTACTAGTAAGTCAAATAAAAATAGGTTTCACTGTTTTCAAAAATTATCTGAAAATTAAGTGCATATTTCATGAACTACTGCAGTTTGTATTATCATGAAATTATATTTGCAGAAAACTGTATCTGAAATTCAGCCATGCCAGCTGACAAAAGCATGCATTTTTCCCATATAGCACTTGCATTCTGTTGCATTTTTCCCATATAGCACTTGCATTCTGTTGCAAACTGATACTGTGTTGACCCCATTAGACATACCATTTCATCAACATTTTTCTCATTCCATTTTGGGTTGCACCCCCCAACTCGGCTGCTGATGGTGGTTGAAATTCTGTACCTGGGAAACAGCAATAAAAAAAAAAGATTAATCAGCTATTCTGACTACAATACAAATTCATCTATTTGATCAGCTAAAACTTTACCGAAGTCAAAGAACCAAAATTACTGCAGATTTTTTCGTCTTCCACACAAGTTTCCTTTTTCAAATCTTTTATCACAGGACACAGCAAAACAAATCATCACACTGCTGTGGCCAGCTCCAATGGCTAGTAGTACTCTGGAATTGTCCTGTCTAAATCTGTATGTTGAGAGACAGAAATTAAATAGACTGACACAGTTCTCCATGTTCAAGTATTAAGATACGAATTAAGACAGTTTAAACCTGGATCCTCAAACAGATTCCTAGTTGGGGTACCAATCATGGATGCTGAAATTAAGGTCACCTGTGCTCAGAACAAAGAACTGTCAATGTCAATGGTTATTTCTTGATATTTTCTAAGCCTGGAATAAGCCAGATCATAGCCATGCATGCTTCCCCTGCTGCAAGGAATGCTGCCTTTCTAATTTTTACTTTCCTGGTGCATTCAAACTTTCCTTTCCACAACCCTCTTCCAACATGAACAGTGGATATTTTTACTTATGATTTGATGAGTATTTTGCTGGATATGACCTCCACGTCTGAGAGGGTGCTGAATATTAACCCTTTCAGTCCTGTGTCAGAATAGGGAGCCACTGAACCTACTGTCTGCCCACACCCAAGCAGTGCTCAGGTGTGGGAGAAAACTATGCCTGAACAATGAGTAAAAGGAGGCTACTGCAAGCATTATTATTATATTTCCTTCTGAAACATGCGACATCATTTTCATGGCATAGTCTGAATACAATAACAATTATCCACTTAAATCTCTCTCCAATTCTGTTTGACTTTGAGCAAACAAGCATGATGTTTTGTGAGGAAAGTTCTTCATGAAGTGTCAGCTGTTAAACTTAAAGACAGCAATTATGGGCAAGAATATTTAGCGCCTTCAAGTCTTGTGTTATAAATTTAGGTAAAGAAAACAAGTCTGAAACTAGTGAAAATGTTGTGCACATGTGACACAAGGAGATTATATTTGGCTTAGTGCAGCATGATGAATTTTGAGCCACACAGTAAAAATGTCTAGGCTGAGCAGGCTGAAGCTGCACAGGCCTCAGCGTTGAAAGGGTTAAACATCAGTCTTTGAGTTGGCTAGGGTTACTGATTGCAGCAGTCAGACTGATGCTTAACATCTGCAGTCACAACACACTAACACCAGCAAGCTCACCATGATGACATTAAAGTGTTGTTATGAACTGTATATTATGTGGAGACTTTCTTCAGCCATGATAAGCTGCTTATAAATATAACACTTTAACAGCATCCACCCTCTAAAAATGGTGAAAAATCCTCCGAAGAAGGTGTGTGCCTGCACAAAAAGAAAACGGTCACATGCACAATCCTTTCACCCTATGGATTGCAATGTAGAACTGCGTATTACCAGGTGACCCCCAGAATGTTTAGCTGGGGAACGTTGCAAGAACTGATTGCAGTCTGGCTCACCTCGGCTCTTCATCTGTTGCGTTGATTCCATTGTCAATGGCATCCACCTCCTCCACAAAGTTCTCATAGACTTTGTTGTAGATCAGATCAGTCACAGGGTCTGAGGTTGAGAGTTCCAGCAGCTGGGAGATGAGTTCTTGACCAAAGTGGACGTACACCAAACCAGCTGAGCTCAGTTTTGTCACCCACTTCTTCTCTGGGCGCAAACTGTTCATGGTCTCCTTGAAAGTTCTGTGTGAGCAAAATATGGGACGTAATGCTTGAAATGAAACAGTCAAATTTTTATCCTCCAGTCTTACATTTTTTCAGTAAAAACTTAATGCTTTTTACAGTACAAACATCTTCTCAGCTCAAGTAGTGAGATAAAAATAAAAAAAAGTACAATGCCAAACGATTACAAATTACATTACACAATGTCACAGACAACTATGTATATTCCTAAAACCATACACACTTGTGTGCACACTCGAAATCTAATATCACCACAATGTATTGTAAGCTATTATAATATATCAGAGTTCAGGAGCTGTGTGAAAGTTGAGGTGGCCGTCCTGGGCTTTCTGTCCTAATGAGCCTTACAGTTTCTGTAGACATAAACTATAAAGCAACACTGAACCATGCTTAGGTGTTGGTTATAATTTGTCCCTAATAATAATATGTCAACTGACATCCGAAGACATGAAGCTCTACATCATCATTATATATAATATGTAACATGTAGTGATGTACACCACTACAGAATGTACTTATATATATATACACACACACACACACACACTATGTATGACTACATCTACACACACACCATGGCTACACTAACCTCTGGTGATGATCATAGCGATGAGTGTCAGGATCATACACGCCTCCAACATCCACTACAACATCACACTGCTCCAGCACCTTGGGGTCTCGTGTTCTGCACACATAACAGATATTGACCAACAAGTCCCCCCTCCCCTCCCCCCCCTTAGTTGTTTTGTTTTGGTCCACTCTCTTAACCAGTTAATGTTTTGTGCAGCCACTGTGTACAATTGCATGCAGTAACACCCATGCCCATGTTATATGAGTAAATCTAAATGATCCTTAAGCATTGGCATTGGCACTGTTTAGACACATGGAAATGCAGCACACTAGTCATTACACTAGTCTGACTAGATAGCTCAACCCTTCAGGCTGAAATGTGGAGCCTGTTCAGATGGTATGGGAACTGTAAATTATGGGCACTGACAAAAACATAATTAAATATATCATATGATATTTGTATCCTCCCCCAAACTTGTCTAATATCACTTTGCTGTGAACAGACATAAAATATATTAAGTGATTGATTTCTCCCCCCCAGAACAGGTGTGTTACTGTTAGTCAGTTAGACTGCCATAAAGTTTTATTATTAAAAAGAGGGGCAGAAAAGATCATGATACATTTTTATGTATTAATTATTACTATTATATATATATATATATATATATATATATATATATATATATATATATATATATAATAATAAGGCCTAATGGCCAGTGGCATGGAAATACCTAATTAAATCATATTTTAAAAATTAGTTTTAATACTAAGTACTATACATTTTATAATACATTATTACTAATAAAGTAATATTACTTTATTAGTATAACTATAAATAATCAAAATGATTGTATAAATTATAATCCTATTCCTAATGGGGGAAGGAAGGAAGAAAGAAATAATTTATTTCTTGTGATGATCTTTAATACTTTACCTGATGATTTCCGCATCTTTATAGCGTGGAAGCTGTTTTAGCATGAAGCAGGCCAGCACTTCATCGCAGTGGAAATGTCCATTGTGTGTGCCAATTTTAACCATTGTGTGTTGCTTCTTTACTGCTGGTTCTCCACTCATGTTCAACTTCAAGACCACAAAATTATTCCAAAGGCCAGGTGACTTTCTGCAGAATCTAAAGATGTTCCTAGGGAGGAAAAAAAGTTTCACATTCACTGTTTGAGTGATTCAGTCCATGTGAATTATATTTTATAATAAAAATAGTAATTCGGTACTCAGGTTGTTTGTTCTTCTAGTTCTACTCGAGTACTACTTCTAGCTCTAGTTTCATGTGCTTAAACGTTATGCATACGCAGAATACGGAATTAATGTATGTAAACTAGTCATGTCAAAATAATTAACATTTAAAATTCATAGAATCATACTCACTGATACTGTAACTGTAAGTAAGTTTATATAATTATACGTGTCGCACACGCACACAAGCACTGAAGCAGAGAAAAGAACTGGGAATGCGGACATTACCTGAACATAAACAAATCTTGTCCTAACAGTGGGATTTGATTTTTGTTGTCGACCCACAACCAAGAAATTGATTATATTTAATGAGCTATGTTAGTTCAAGAATTGCCCGTTTTTTGTTTTGATTTTTCCTCTTGCAAGTCCAACGGGTAATTTAGCACATGCAAACCAGAAATGGTACAACTTTCAAAATTGTTTTCGTCTCAAAAATGCAAATAGGATATTTAGGGGGAATTGGTCTTGAAAACAAAAAATGTTTGCTTGAAGAATTTTTAACATCAATAATAGAATAGCCAGAAATAAATATTGTAAAACATTTCACACCTAATTTAGTTTTCTTTCTTCTTCAGTAACTTCAATGAACAAATTATAAAGATTTTCTCTTCGTACGTCGCGTACAATACAAGTTTTGAGAAGGAGGCTTGCACCGGAAGTAAAAGCTAAACAGATGAAACTGATCGCTAAAGCGCAGGCTAGGTGAGTCACTCTTTTGCAGATAGGATGTTTTCGTTTTGACTTTTATGCACCATTTATATCAGTTTAGATTTATTGGTGATTTCGTTTCAATAATTCGTTAGTTTTAAATATCTTGTTTCGGGTATTGGAGTAGCTTCTTTATGTCTGTAAACTGTCTGTGGTCGCACGGTGGGCTTGACTGTGTTCTGCCGTTTGCAAATTTAACACCAAATATGTGCATGCGACCCGAAACACACTTTTTTGCGTGATCAATAATCGCATTATTGCAAAGAATGTATATATGTATGTGTTGTTTACTATAAAGTGCGTGGGAAAAAGTTACTGTTTTTGCAAAGTCAAGATTTGGACAAACCGGCTCAACTTCAGATATGATCCATATGCGAATTAAACTGAATAAGAATGACATTTGTAGTTCAAAATTAAAGTTTAAGTTAAATCGGTTTCTTGTTTTCTTTTCTCATCTCTCTCTCTCTCTCTCTCTCTCTCTCTCTCTCTCTCTCTCTCTCTCTCTCTCTCTCGTCCATGGCTTCCTTTTTTGCCCTATTTGTCTTCCATTTCTGACTTGCGTGAAAATTTTGAGTTTGTACAGTACAGTTACAGTAGTATTTACTAGTAACACTAACACTGTAACAGTACTTAGGGAAAACAATGGTGCCCTGCCGTTAGTACATCCATACACACACGCGCGCGCAAACACACACACACACACACTCACACCACACACACACACACATTACACTCCTACAGTTTGCAGCAATACAACACTTACCACTGATTCTGATACTGATAATTGATACACTGACACTGTGAGTCACAGAAAATAACGCATAATTTACACAACAGAAAATCTGATACTGATTACTATATTTTAGTATATAATTAGCGCACACACACACATACTTGCAAACACACAAACTATCACTGTATCATCATAATCATGTTTCTCACCCTGATATAATTGTAATGGGTGACTAGGTGTAAAACACCGTGTTATTTACTTACTCTTTACTGGCATTATATTGAAATTTTATCATTTATTTGCTGATGGAAAACAAAAAATATATGGAATTTTACTTCTGTAAAAATGTCATTTGAGATCTTTCAAAATCAAACTTTGCATGATGATATTGATAAATTACACATACATATATATTTAATTTTATTCTTTGATCCATGATCACCATTCTGATCATTATGTTTCTTTTACAGTTTTAGTTTTAGCTGTCACCAGTGTCAGATACAGATTGATGTGTCTTTTCCATTTTTGTAGTTTCTATCTGATCCCTTTTTGGGGGTTTGTCTTATTCATCTACCTGCTCAATGTTCTCAGAGAATTAGATCTGCTCAGACTGTGCACCAGTGACTCTTCATTTAATTATCTCATTTTTTCTTCTTTAAGCACAGTGAGGATGCTGTTGCAGCATGGACATAATAACTAATATATCCATGCTTAACAAGTCTTTGTCATCATCATTATTAATATTAGTTGTTGTGTTTTTATTTTAAGATATTGGCAAAGAAAGCAAATATGTCTTCCACCAAACAAACGCTGGACCAGAACACCTGCGAGGAGGCTGAAGTGTCACTGATTGTGGAAGGAGTGAAAGAGAGCACCCCAAACAGTCTGAAAG
Source organism: Alviniconcha marisindica (assembly GCA_018857735.1). Lineage (NCBI taxonomy): Eukaryota > Metazoa > Mollusca > Gastropoda > Provannidae > Alviniconcha > Alviniconcha marisindica. The sequence goes on along the minus strand of JABMCL010000772.1, from coordinate 229,684 downwards.
GTGGAACCAGCCCTGGCAGTGGCAGTAAGGTCCACATGGAGGACTTACCTGTTGAAAAGTCCTCGCCACAGAGGGCAACACGAAAGGGTTCCTCTCAGAAAGTGGCAGCCTTGCCTGACTCTGTGCCATCGCACCCTGATCTACAGTCCATGCCCAAAGAAAGCAGCCATTTGGAAGGGGAGGCAGGTGAAGAGTCTGCAGGTTCTGGATCTCCGTCCAAAGAATCACCAACCTCAGCCAGGAGAATGAGGACGCAGAAACGGCCAGCACCAGCCTCTCCAGAACAGCGCCCTGCCAGCTCACCCAAAGGTGCTGAGACATCTGTTGAGGAGACTCTTGGCCTCACCAAAGAGGAGTCAGACAGTACAAAAGTTGAATTTGAAACCACACCGAGCCGACAGAGTCACGCAAAATTGTCCAGAAGCCCACGAGGAGTGTTTGTTCCCAACTACGAGCCCATCCAGACAAGGAAGAGGGCAAAGACACCCCAAGATGCTGCTCCTGTTTCTAAGCCTGGCCATGCATTGTCTGGCAGTTCCCATCGAAAAGATGCAGTTCAGAAAACTCCAAGGCCACGGCTGTCCAAGGATGAGGTTTTAATGCCTGATGTTGGCCCCAGGCCAAAGGCAGTTCCCAAAAGTCTTTTGATCCTGGAGCCAGAGTTACTCCCCCGCAGCATCAAGAAGAGGCAGGAGAGACTGGCATCGACAGTCCAAATCCACACTTCAGCCAAAGTCAACAGATGCCCGTCAGTGTCCTGGCCTTCTGTGTCTCAGTCAGATGTCATCAGTTCTTCTGTCTCACTCTCTGAGGCCGTGAAAACATCCTTGTCCTCACCCATGGAGCTCTCGTCAGCACTGCTGCTGGCAGCAGCTGAAAGCGAAAGCGCTGGCCAGGAGAAGCAGGAGCTGAGAGTGACCCAAGAAGAGGATGGAACAACATCCTACATTCTGACAGCGATAACTAGTGACGATGGTTCTGACAACTTGGTCACCGCCGACCAGATTGCAACAGTGGAGTCGGTGTCTGGGATGGAAGAAGGACAGTTGGCAACGGTCACCATTGTCTCAGAGTCTGGACCAAGCGGCAGTTCCAACAGTAAGAGTGACACACCTGCCAGCCTTCTCTTGCTGGCAGAAGCCGCCTACCCTACAACCGCGGGAGCTCAGACTCCGCTGGTCGCCACCTCAGCAACACAGTCACCCATGAGAACCCTGACTTCTCCAGCTGTAACGGATTCTGACAGCCAGCAAACCAATCTCACCCCATCCAAGATAGACACCTCCTCAACAGTGGTGACCGTCTCCACTAGAGGAAGCTCGCCCAGAATTCTGACCTCGGTGTCTCCATCTCAAAATGCAGCAGCTGCAACTTCTGATGACCAGTGGACGTGCACAGTGTGTGGAGAGCTCATGAACAAGAAGGATCGTGCTCAGCATGTGACCCAGCACCTGGATGAGGAAGAGGAGGAGGAGTTTGTGTGCGATGCCTGCGGGGAACAGCTGAAGGATGAGGAGGATCTGGAGCTGCACATGGCTGTTGAACATGATGAGGAAGAAGGTGAAAATGAAGACATGGACTTTGACGACGTTGATAATGAAGGTAATCAAGCAGTTTTGTTTAATTGGTAATGGTTAGACTTGAATGTATTGTGTGAGAAAGCAGAGGAAGTGCGTAGCATGTAGTGATTTATGTAACAACATGAGCTATTGCAATGCGTCAAAATGCATACTGACTACTGTAGACAGTTGTGTTTTTTTTTATACTAAACACAAATAATTTGATAATATTAATTTACTATTGTCTGTTAACGTTATGGTAATATTATTGTTATTGCAGTATTAGTGTTAATTAATATTATTACTTAGAAGTGTAATTCATTTATTATAATGATTTTGTTCTAGGAGTGTTTGACTGTGTGTGTTTGTGTGTGATGTATATAATTATGTGTGTGTGGACATTGTGTGTACATGTTCATTTGTTCATTTGTATTTTGTGTGTGGCATGCATACAAATGAGTGTGTGTTGTGGATGGATACCTTTTCTTCTTACACAAATGAAACCCATGACACCCCATCTGATCAGATGAGAACAACACAGAATCCACGCAGGACATCAGCACCCCCTCCACCCCCCATCCTGCAGTTCTGACCTCAGCCACCGGAACTCCTGTCCACACCTGCGGGCAGTGCGGGGAAACATTCCCCTTTGCTGCCTACCTGCGCCAGCACGTCAAAGAAGCACACAGTGAGGGTGGGGCTGTTTTTACCTGCCGTCTCTGCTCCCAGTCATTCACCTCCAAGACCTTGCTGGAGAACCACAGCCATCTGCATCAGAAGCCAGGAAGCAGGTGTGTGTCACAGTCACTGAGTCAGCTGCCAGGTGTTGTACTGTGTAAATTTTTGGCTTAAAAATAAGTAAATCAGATCTGGACTTGGACTACACGTACACACATGCAGGCACATACTCACACAAACACACACATGCATGTACACCTACACACACACACACACACACAACAGACACACACTCACTCACCCACCAACTCGCACACACACACACACACATACACACACTCACTCACTCACTCACCCACTAACTCACGCACACACACACACACACACACACACATATATATGCACACATGAAGTGGTGACTTGATTATGTTTCAGGATCAGCTTCAAGTGCATACGATGTTCGCAAAGCTTCTCCTCTGCAGCACTTCTCAGCAGTCATGCTCGTACCTGTCTCACCAGGTATTGATTAGCCAAGTGGAAGTGTGTTTGTATATTGTGTGTGCGCACACGATTGTGTACATGTGTGTGTGTGTGCATATGTTTGCCCATGTGTGTGTGGATGTGTACATGCATGTGTGTACATACACTGTATACCTTTCTCTGTATGGTTGTGCATAATTCTGTGTGTTGTGTGTGAAAATCCTTCACTGGTATATTATTCATAATTTGTATTCTGGTTTAATGTGTACCACAAGAAAATGTTCCTTGCGATTAATTTACTCAGTCATATGATAATGTTAAAATTTCTGATTCTTTTAGTCTGTCTTTATGCTGCCTGACCCTGCCCATGCCTTAGATTTCCTCCTAATAATTAGTTCTTGATGTGCGTAATCAGTTCTTGATTTTGTTTGGTGAAAATACAAATGCTTTAAAAAAAAACTTGTTTGATACCTTACGCCAGTCTTTCTGATTGCATGGTACTGTTATTGCTGGGTTTGTGTGTGTGTGTGTTGGGGGTGGGGGGGAGCACATACTTATAATCTGATTGCATGCTGAAACTCATTTCTTTTCCTTCCAAATCACCTTCATCAACTTGTCCATGCTGTGATTTTCCATAACAGTTATTGTGATAAAAAACACAGTTCTTGATTTTGTTTAGTGGAAATACAAATGCTTTAAAAAAAACACTTGTTTGATACCTTACACCAGTCTTTCTGATTGTATGGTACTGTTATTGCTGTGTTTGTGTTTTGGAGGGGGAGGGGGGAGCATGTACTTATAATCTGATTACATGCTGAAACTCATTTCTTTTCCTTCCAAATCACCTTCGTCAGCTTGTTCATGCTGTGATTTTCCATAACAGTTATTGGAATAGAAAACACACAAGGTCTTGGTATTGGTATTATAAACTTCCTCCAGAGTAACTCTATCCTAAGCCCTGTGGCTTCATTCAGAACACTTGGCTTTTGACCATCACGCCTGGTTTGTACAGAGTTGCCATTGACTCAGGCACCCCCAAGAGTGGTCGCGGCAGAGGGAGAGGGCAGAGCCGTGGTCGATCAGCAAACCATGAATGCAGCATGTGTGACAAGACATTTACGTCAGAGGTTTTCCTCAAGGCCCATGAGCAGTCCCATCTCAAGGCTGAGGAGGATACTGATGGCCCCAGAAAGGTGCAGCAAGCCGGTGTAAGTTTGCCAGATATCTCAAGGCTTGTTCTGTTCAGGTATTGTGCCTGCTCTTGGTTCCAGAGGCAGTGTCTGCTCTGCATTGTTCGGAAATTTATTGCATAAATATATTACATTAAATGTTGATTAGCTGAATTAATGTGTTACAGTATAGTTAAGCTGTGATGGCAGATCAATAATAATTTTGAAATGTATGGATTGGGAGTTTAGATATTCCTGAAAGTTTTATACCAGGTTGTGACCAGTTTTCTGGACTTATATTGTGATGCTTACATAGCTAAGTTTAAGCATCTGTTAGCAGCAATAGGTAACATAGATGTTCTGATTTTTTTAAGTTTTCTTCTTTTTCTCATTTTGTTTGTTTGGATAATCACATTGGCACTTAAGGAAATTGCCTGTCCAAATATCCCAAGACTTTTCCCTTCAATACAAGTGTTGCATGTGTTTTTGGCTGCAGTTACAGTGTCTGTATTGCACGGAGAAGTTCCGCTTCATCAGTCCTCTGAAAGAGCACATCCTGGCCAAGCATCCCAAAGCTTTCCCCTTCAAGTGTAGCATCTGCCAGCGAGGATTTTCCCGGGATAGCTCCCGCTTTGCACATGAACAGACGCACCAGACAGAAAAGCTGTTTTTCTGCTCAGAGTGTGGAGAAGGCTTCACCTTGCAGACCTACCTCAACAGGCACATGAAATACCGACATTTGAAGCTGGTAAGTGGTAGAAAGTGTATGCAGATTTGAGAAAGGGGGTGTATTTCTAAGAGTATGTATGTGTGTGTGTCTTTCATGACTTTGAATTATCGAGATAAGTGAAATTTGGTTCTTAATAGTGCATTAATATATAAGATCGAACAACAGCTTTAATTTCCCACTGGAATGAATAAAGTGTATTGTTATTGTTATTAAAGTGTATGCTCATCAAGCCTGAATTTTACATTGTGGATCTGTCCTTGCTGTCAGACTCTGTCCAAGTTTTAGAGGCTGTATCAGTGTGACTTCTATGTCAGGGAATGCAGATTGACAGTACAGTTGAAGACTTGAATGTGGAGGTTCTTTCTCATCTTCCAGCACCAGTAGTACTAGTAGTAATTGGATTTGAATGTCCTGTCAACCACACAGGGTCACCTCAGGACAGTCCAGCGCCAGAACTGCTCAAGAACCAAATATTTCATATAAAACATAAACTTTTTTTTAATGGAGTTAATTTCAGTTTAATTGTTGAAAACCAGTTGACAAGATTAAGGCAGGTGCACATGTGTTTGATTAAAACAAAAACTAATCAACATTTTATCAGTCTTCTGAATTTGTGGGAAATTTGTGTCCCCATTAAAGTTTAAGGCTAGTACAGCTGCAAGAGCAGAGCTATCCAGTCCTGCCATGATACATCATGTACGTTTTGCATTGGTGTAAAGGAGGATATCAAATTTGTCAATTTTGATTTCTCATTGTGTGCATCTCTCTGCAGACCAGATTCCCATGCCGTGTGTGTCACAAGGAGTTTGTGCGGCAGGCCGACCTCATCAAGCACATCCGTGTGCACACAGGGGAGAAACCCTACGTCTGTGAGGAGTGTGGGCATGGCTTTGGGCAGCAGTCCAACTACAAGTAATGTCCACGTTGTTGTTTTGACGGCATTGTTCTTTGAAAACCATTGAGAGCCTTTTCTTCTTCCCCTGTTTTTTGACCGTGGCTAGATTTCTGAATCTGATGCTAAACAAAAACAGTTCTGTGTCCTTTAACAAATTTCCATGTGCCCTGTGTGCATATGCAGCCTTGTGTTTTTTTGTGTGTGTGTATTTACCACTGGCTTGTGATCATCCAGTGTTCTGCTTGGATATTCCCCTTACACAAATCTCTCTTTATAACACAAGAATTCACGAACTGTGATGGAGATTGGTGGCCAGGTAGCATTGAGATTGATCTTCCACAAGAACAAGAGTAAGGAACTTTGTTTTTTTTACACCCAGTCAACAAGTATGGCTACATCAGGGCAAAACAAGAACAGGAGGTCCTTAAAGTAAAAGTCCAAGGTTTTTAAGTCTGCAAAATGACCATCGAAATGATTGACAAATGAGTCACTAGTTTCAGATTTAATGAAATAAAAAATGTTTAATTGGGTTTTTAATCGATTTTATTTTCTGCAGGCTGGCCGAGACTACAGTCTCGGGTTTTCCATCAGTCACATGACTTTCCCAGAAGTGATGTCGGTCTGGGGAGTCAGTGCGGTTGCCATCTTAGATTCTTCAGTAAACAGTGTATGCATGTGGTCGACAAAAAAGTTAACTATGCCGGCCTACTGTGTTGCCGCGAACTGTAACAATTCGCAGACGACCCCAGGTATAACAATGCATGTGCTCCCATGCAATTGACCCGCAGTGAGGCGAAAATGGATTAAATTTATACAATTCAAACGAGCTGACTTTCTTGCTGCACCGCATCACGCCCACTTGTGTCGTGAGCACTTCAGTAAGTGTGATTTTGCAAACCCCATGGAATACTGCATGGGGTTTGCTTTGAAGCTGACATGATGTTCCGGTACTCTTTCAAAATCCTGCCTGACAGGCTCAAACTGATACGGCTGTATCCTTGTGGGTCTCTCGGGCAAAATATCAGTTTTGTCTTCGGAGCTCAAGTTGGCCATTTTGCAGCGACTGCCCAGAGTGACGTAGTAGGCATATGGTCACATGATTTGGGCATCATGGCGACGCTTTCAGTACGACAGAAAATGCCTTTTTTCATGCATTTATAACCCTCAGATCACAGTTTCACCTACATCATCGTTCTCAGCGAACTTTAACGGAAATTGTGTCAAAAATCACCCCTAACCTTGGACTTGTCCTTTAAGACAGATTCAGCCATTCTTTTCTATCTGATGGGTGACTTCCTGTCAGGTACTGGTATATTAAACTGTGACTTCATATCAGTTCAATGTCCAATGCCTGTGTGAAAGCCTGTCTGTGCTCTGCTCTGGCTTTTAGATACATGTATTTGTAATGTGTTATGGTATGGTTTGATATGGTGTGATATTTGTCACAATTTAGTGGTGGTTGTTATTTTTGATGGTGATATAGTCTTGTCACAGCAGATCATCAGCCCTTCCCCACATTCACTTGTTAGTCAGGGAGAGTACCTTTCTGGCCTGGCCTGTTGTGTGGTTTCACTTGCTGCACTTGTCTTTTGTAGAATGACTGTGTGAGCTGACCTAGGTATAGGTTTAGGCTTTGGAAGAGTTTTAAATGTGTATTGACTTATTTGACAGCGTTTGTTCTTCCTGTGGTGACCCTATGGGATTGGCAGGATGTTAAAATCCAATCATTGACTAACTAACTGTGTCTAGAACTAATGTGAGCCAGATTTCTTTACTTGTAGTTAGGTGACTTATGGTTTCACCCTGATACAAGTCTTTGTGGTTGACTATGCACTAGATGTGAAGACTCAGTCAGTCATGCTGCCCCTTTAAGGTCATGCATAATTGCCCCCATTAGTCCAGTCATTTCGAATGCGTTCATTGTGCAGGTACCACATGATGCGTCACCGTGGGGAGAAGCCACACACCTGCCCGATGTGCAACAAAGGGTTCCGTGTGCCCTCCCACCTGAAGATGCACATGCAGCAACACCTCAACGAGCGCTTTGTCTGCCAGCTGTGTGACAAGGTGTTTTCTCAAAGCCGATATCTGCACAGACACCTGAGGACGCACAACACTGTAAGACTGGGCTTTCTTTACCTCACTTTCCTTGCGTTTGTTCAGATTTCTTTTAGTCCTTGAATTGTTTCCCTGTCTGTCGCAGTGGCAGGCATGGGATTGTTGTGCTGTTCACTGATTTTACTTTACTTCCGCAACAACAACAAAATTGGTATAAATAAAGTCAGTGCGTATGTTACATCGAAACTGATCTGAAACAAACACATAAAAGATTCAAAAGAACGCTTATTTATTATGACATAAACAACACGATGCAAATTTTCAGGGAATTATGTGTTTGGATCTTATTTTAGAATGCTGGCAGTCATTCTTGTTTCAGAATTTTGCTCTGGAACAGCAAAAGAATGAGGCTGCAGCTCTCTTGTTTTCCCACCCTCACTGTGCAACGTACCACAGCAAGCTGCAACCAAACACTCTGCCTCCTCCACCCCACTCCCCCATCCCCTTTTCTGCTGCCATTTGCAGACTGCCTGCTGTTCCGTTTGCAAACCCCCCCTCCCCCCTTTAACCCCCACCCCCTCCTTGTAGTTTTGAAGTTGCCCTGCAGATTAAGCCCGTTCTTAACTGGGCAAATGTTTGTTCACCAAACATACTTCGGACACTGCGACGAACTATGATTCGTTTCTTAATTAAACTTTTAGTTCACCGAATATGGTTCGGACAGTCCAAACTTTACTTTGTTCTCAACTGGCTTGTAATGAGATGCAAGCTTCAGCCTGAACTTGTGGCAGACGCGCAGCAGACAGCATGATAAAAAATGTAGGCTAAAGTCAGATAAGTCAATATACTTTAATCATCCCTCACAGGGTAATTCAACTAACTACTATCTCATTCTGGGTCTCTGAGACAAGGCTGCGCCTCCCACAAGTCAACAAATAAACAAATTTCCCCCGAAGCGAGTGAAGAACCTAGCGACACTGTCATCCATTTTGATTTAGATTTTTTTCATCCACAGGAGAGCTCTGCTCTCAGCCAGTCAGAGGCAATGATTGTCAAATAGGGCGAATGTTCCCAGAACATGTTGAGCGAAGCTTTTTGGACCTCGAATATAGCTTCGACGAATACTTCCAACTAGGTTCGCGAAGAAAAGTTCGCCCAATTAAGAACCAAATAGGTTTGCCAAATACTTCCAACTAGGTTTGCGAAGAAACATTCGCCCAATTAAGAATGGGCTTTAGGATGAGTATGACTGCACTTCTTGCAAAGCTCACTTGGGTACTGGAACAGCAACACACATCACACCCCACAGTGATTAAAAAAAAGCAACAATGAAGTTTTGATAGTACAAAGTAATATGATGAATTCCCATTCCTAATGAGCTGAAAAACTCTTTGGACACTGAGTTTGTGGTGCAGAATTTGACTGCACCTGATTCTTTGTTCATTCTTTTTTCTGCATAATATCTGTCTACACTGCAGATATGTTTGTGAATTATATAAATCACTTCTCTCTCTCTCTCTCTCTCTCTCTCTCTCTCTCTCTCTCTCTCTCTCTCTCTCTCTCTCTCTCTCTCAGCTTTCATTTTATTCTTTTCTGAACAGGCGAGGCAACAAGCTAGACACAGAGGTACAGAGCGTCTACTGCCAGCATCCCCTGCCACCAGCGTTGGCAGCAGTGTTGTTGAAACAGTGATGATGTACGACAGCACTGCCTCTCAGCCAGCTGGAACGGAGCAGCAGATCATTGTCGACTCTGTGGCAGACGTCACCGAGCATCTGGTGGTCCAGGATGCGACCAATGAAGCTGAACCAGTCATCGAGTTCATTATCAATCACAGAGATGATGACGGCGAAGTTAAAAGACTGGCACTGGTGGATGCAGAGGGAAACACCATTTTGACAACAAGCGGCTGCACCTCCGAAGAGGTGACCGGCACCATGAAGGTGGAAAATGGGGGGAGCACACAAGTGGAGGTGACAGAAGAACAGGCCTTCGTGAACCCTGACGAAGGGACCAGCGTGGTGGTCGGGGCATTCTCAGAAGGGGAAGGGGGAAGTGTGGAGGAAGGGAACGTGACGCTTCCCTTCAAGCACCTGACACAGCTGCTCGGAGGCAAACACTACAACTGTGACGTGTGCTCGGAGAGCTTCAGCATCCGCCCCAACTCCACCTACAACATGATCCACACAGGTCAGAGTCACATTCTCGTCATCAGTCTGAACGACCACAGTCATCAGGAACAGACTGATTCCTGATTTTGTGTTCAGAGATGTTCACTGCTGATCCATGCAGGACAGAGCTGCATTGCAGTCAGCTGTCTGAAACAGGCCATCAGAAACAGGCCAATTCCTGATCCTGTTCACAGATGTTCTGTGCTGACTTCAGTTCTGTGCGTACAGACACACAGGGAGAGTTGCATTCTGGTCATGAGGTTGAATGACCAGTCTTCAGGAACAGACTGATTACTGATCTAATGTATCTCTTGCATGTTCAGAGATGTTCAGTGCAGACCTCGCTGCCGCATACATGATCCATACAAACCAAAAGACTGCTTCCTGATGTAGCTGTAGTGTGTCCAGGGATGCTCAGTGATGACTGCAGGTCCACCTGCATGATGCACACCACATTCTGGTCATTGGTCTGAGTGACCACAGTGATTGGGAACAGCCTGGTTCCTGATCTGTGTGTTAGGTGTGTTCAGAAATGTTCACTGCTGATCTCAGCGTGATCCAGACTGAATAGTCAATGGTGGTCATCAGCCTGATCAAGTGACCGGTAAGAGAGTGATTTCTGATCTACCTTGTGTGTGTTCAGAGATGAGCAGTGCTGATTTGGGTATTCATAGTCCACAATGGATAGTAACATTCTCGTCATTAGTATGAATGACCACAGTCGTCAGGAACGGATCTGAAATTTTCAGAGCAGACTTCCAGGATATATATATATATATATATATATTCTATATATGTACAACTGGATATTTCTTCACGAAGTGACATTAAAATGCGTGCAGAAATCTAGTTGTGTTCTTTCAGTTCTGCTTACATGATCTACACAGGAGGGTCACATTCTGGTCATCAGCCTGAGCAGCCAGTCACAGGAGGCAGACTGTTCTGATTGTCTTGGACTTGGTGCATGTTTTAAGGACTTTGATGTTGACTTTGTTAAATTAATAATTTATCTGAAATAGCACACTTATCAGGCAGAGTGATCCATTCAGCTCTTCTTGTTTGCATGTTTTTTTAAAGTGTTATTTACTGGCCATGGCATAAAAAAATTAATTAAAGTGTTTTGAACTGTATTACTTCTATTAGCATATCCCTACGTATATATATTAATGATCAGTATAAATAATACATGTATATATATATTCTTGTCACATATGTGTCCTTGGAGAGGGAGGGTGGATTTGTGATTTTTAATTTTTTTGTTTTGAAGCATCAGTTGGTTGCATTTCTCTGCTGGAATTTGAATTCGCAGATTGACCCAGAGCAGGGTCCAAGATTTGCATGGAGCATAATTTGTACATATTAGTTTATTACACATGCGGGCATTATTTTTGACGCAGACATACACAGTATCCCTGGCCACTCAGGCAGCCGCATTGTGCCTTCCAGGGCACTCCTTCACAGCTGAGTTCACTTCAGTTCAAGATGGTATTTATGTGCTCAGAAAAGCCCATAAGTGCTCCACCCCATCTTTCAGAAGTTTCCCCAGCATCACCTTTCAAATGGTTCCAATGTTTGTCTGATTGATGATGGCCCTCACAGCTGAGTGAATTGAGGCAAAGGAGGCCAGAGTGAGAGAGGATTGTGTCCAAGATCTCTCATGTGGCTTTTTTGCCGCTTCCCAAGTCAGCACTGATTAAAAAGCCGGGCTGAGAGCCTGTTGGAATGATGCTAGTCTCCATGCTGTCAGCATCACAATACACAGGAAAATCCCTGATAGAGGACCACCCTCATGAATGGTGAGAGGCCACCTCTATTTTAAGACCTTAGTTGGATGCTCCTTGCTTCTCAACTTAAGGCTTTAAGCCAACAAACAAAGGCAAAGGAAACTGATGCAGCTCTAGTCAAGTGTTGCACATACATAGCAAATGACAGATACCTGAATCAGCTTTGGTAACTGTCACCTGGCATGCAAGCATATTAGATAGCTTACAAGGTAAGGTACAAAAACTCCACCGAAGGTACATCATATTCACAATGTGAATTAGTTTGTACGGTACAAAAACTCAGTACATCATATTCTTAATCATTAATGTGAATTAGACAAAAACTCCACCAAAAGTACATCAAATTCATAATGTGAATTAGTTGGTATGGTACAAAAACTCCACCAAAAGTACATCATATTATTATCTTAATGTGAATTGGTTTGCAAGGTACAAAAACTCCACCAAAAGTACATCACATTCATAATGCAATTATCAACCATTTGACGACGGTCAGCCCTCTTTGTGGTGATTTTTAGGGTGGCTGTTTCTCCGGGGTTCCACTGTTCATGACCATGCACATTATACCTTTGTGACTTCTCCCGGTGGGCTCCAATCACAGGTTACTGGCATTGTAATTATTTTCATCTTATTAGCACTGTCTCATCTCATCTCAATCTTATTAACTGTCTGTGGCTCGAGGATTGGGACTAAAGCAAAATGCATACTGTGGAGTGAGTTAGTTGGTTCTTTGAGCCCAGTCAACCACACAGGGTTATGTCAGGTTGTGGAGAGCAAGTCCCATGACCACGTGAGAATAGGCTTCTGAAAATAACAGGCGAGGATAATTTGACTGTGTTTGCGAACTCCGGGAGAGTGAAGTCCCCTGAATGGAGGCGGCAGCGGAGAAGAGCCGATCTGCGACAGTTTTAGATCTTCAGGCAGTTGAGTTGCGTGTTGCTTTACGTCCACAGAAACCGTAGGCTTATTAGGGACGGGAGCCCACGACGGCTACCTCGACTTTCACACAGCACCTGACCTCTATCTTCAAGCATTATAATTTATACTAGACTGGAGAAAACTACCATCCGATCAGTGGTTGATCGGCATTTCTGATGCATTTTCTACCTTTTGTATACGGGTACCCGTCATATTCCCCACATGCTCACTGTACCCCCGACAAAAGCGTGCCTACTCTGCGCTACACCCGCAGGCATGGAGCTATGTCACAGGTCCATGCCCGTAGGCACTTACCGAGTGCAGTCCCCTGGATTTCCAAAGATCGCCTATTACTTTCAGCTTTTGTGACCTAGTGACATGACAGACCCTTTATTGAAATCCCTCAAGTCGGAGCGCAGCTGCCTGAGTGGCGGGCAACACTGCACACTTGTATTCATGTGGGCAACAGTATGTACATTTGTGGGGAAACAATCGCACACCACTGGATGAACCATAGGGTTTTACTTTTAGCAGAGTAATGCTAACAAACAGAAGGAAACAGTTTCAAAAGGAAACAAGCATTTTTTTTCATGCTGCTACTTGTTTATGAAAGATACAAGTCCCTGAAAATACATAACTTACTCTACCCTTTCTTCGACAACAAACAAACAAACAAAAAAGTTTTTTTTATGTCTCAAATCTGTTTTGGTATTATACTATTAGCATATTTATTTCATGCTATGTGCATTTTGACAATAAAAATAGAAACAAGGACATTGTTCTGTTGGTGTTGCAATGCATGCATGGTGGAGAGAGGAAGATTTAAACTTACTACAAAGACATTAATCTTAATATACAATCACACGCATGATTAACAAACACTTACCTCCGTTTATTTCTTTATTTACTAAGGTAAGCATTATAGCTTTTGTACATGTTTATATATATACACTGCAAGAAGCAATAACTGAAGTTTCGTGAAAAAATTGTAATGAAACAGCAGTATCTTAATATGATCAAATTATTTTGTTTATGTACAGGCTGCTCAGAAAACAATAGTCTCTCCTTGTGTGTGTGTGTGTGTGTGTGTGTGTGTGTGTGTGTGTGTGTGTGTGTGTGTGTGTGTGTGTGTTGCTCTTCAAGAGTAAATGTTTAAAGAAATGGGTGTTTCTTCTCGCCAAATCTTTGTTCTTCTTTATGTTTGTCAGTAATCACATCATCGTAGAACAGTTTCTTTGTTTTGTTTGGATTTTCAATTTGCAAGTAGCCATAATTTGCACAGAACTTTTATTCAGATAACGGTTCTACATGTATACATGTGGACCGTAGCCAACATAATTATGGCGGAAATCAAATAGGACAATGAGGATAACAATGAGGCAGTACAATGTAGATTTATACACAAATACAACATAAATGTAAAAGCAATATACATCACTGCATTTGTTTTGAGTCTTAAATTTACCGCCACCACCACCACCACCACCACCCCCACCCCCCCAAAAGAAAAGAAAGAAAACCACACATGAAAGGTTCTATAGAATGGGTTTTCTTCTTTTTTGTTGATGTTGATTTGTTGGGATAATGCGAAAAGCTTGCACGTTTTTGGAAAGCGTTCGTTTCTCGTCTAGAGAACGGACTGACAGTTAATGTGCAGTAACAGTTGGGATGACTAGGCAGTAAGACATTTCTGAGATCGGCGTAACATCTACAAGGTGGTGAAAGTGTTTCGCGGAAACTGTCGAACGATCATTGTAACCGGTCAGATGCATGGCCGTCTACAGTGATACTAGAGCTGTACTAGCAAGCACTCTGCACCTTTCCCCGTCTAGAACACACACACGCGAGCGAGCACGCACGTTCTCACTGTGCTGCTTTTTATTGTTGTTGTTGTTTTCTTTCTTTTTTTTTATAACCGGTCAAACAAGATAACAGCCGGTCTGACCGATTGCTAGGTAGGTAGGTAGTGTTGCTTAATGTCCTCAGATGTCAGTTGACATATTAAGGACAAGCTGTGACCAATGCCGAAGCATGGTTCAATATAGCTTTACGTCCACGGAAACCAGAAGGCTCGTTAGGACGGACAGCTCAGGACGGCCACCTCGACTCTCACACAGCTCCTGAACTATGTCCGATTGCTGATTTTTGTTCCGGTATATATATGCTGATCTTAGCCGGTAAAATACCGGTTACCGCGAACCTTGTGCCTCAGTGCTTTTTTGTTTGTGTTCTCACCGAATCCACAGATACTTAGTCTACTATACTTACATTAACAGACAGAAGTGCGTGTATTCTACTGTGATCACACAGGATTCTATTAAGCAAGAACACTTCATCCTGGCATATATTTAATATCTTACATTTCGTGCATGCAGCGACAAAGCAGTGCATACGACATAGAACCCCCCCCCCCCCCCCTTTTTGTTGTTGTTGTTGTTGTTGTCATTTTGATTTTCGTTTTTTGTTTCTTCATAGTTAATAACAGCAATGGTTGACTGGGCGTAAAACACCAAGTTACTTACTTCTTCATGGTTAAGGATGGGACAAGATTCTTTTGATACTTTGGACGAGACACGCTATAAATTGATTGGAAAAAAGAAGAAGAGAAAAATAGACTCAAACCAAAGCAGCATTTTCAGTCGACTGGTGATCTGGTTTGTTCATTTTTTTTTCAATTTTATTGACGTTTGAAAGTTGCAAAATCACGGTAGTGATCGCTGGCATTCTGTGTATGTGACGTCACGAACACGGTCGACCTGTGTGTCAGACGTGAGGGTGGCCCTTAGTCAAGACACAACTGTTGGGAACAACTCAGCAGCAAGACAACCCATCCAGCTACGACAACTCAGCACCACCTCCCTGTTCACCCAGCTCCTAGACTATAGCGCGTTGTTGTTTCACTGCGAACGAAAATGAGATGACACAGGGAGATGGAGAGGACACTCCTAGCCCCCTCCCCTTTCCATACCCTTCCTCCAAGGAGGAAAGATTTCGCGAACCGATGCTTGAAGATTTGGATAGAGGGTTCTGCGCTGAGCTCTAAACCCCACCTCTTTCCTCACACACTTTCGATCTGACCGACGTGACGTGGTATTGTATTGACTGGTGGAATGCACGACTGATTTCAGCCCGATTCCAGTATTCAGATAAACGTAGTTTGCTTCATTTGATTAGAACTGACGTAGCTCTCATCATCCTTAGCTGTGCGCCGTTGCCTATTAATTTTGGAACGTTTTGCTCCGAATCAACCAACCTTTCGCTCTCTTGCTGTGCTTTATATTTAGTGTGAGGAAAGCATGGCGGCGCAACACTTCAGGCTTTTCACGCGAAATAATAAGTGAGACGTTCTGATTGGCTAAAGTGCTCGGGTGATTGGCAGCCCGGAACCCTGTATATTTCGTTGTCGCTGTCCTCGCGCTTTCCCTGTTCACTCCCACTGATCTGGAATACATGGGTAGCGGAAGTGATGCCCAGGCTGAAGCTGAGAGGGTGCCATGTTGCATGTCTCACCTACAGATCTACTTAAGTACACACACACACACACACACACACACACACACACACACACACACACACACACACACACACACACTCACACACACACTCACACACACACACACACACACACACACACACACACACACACACACACACACACACAACACACACTCACACACACACACACACACACACACACACACACACACACACACACCACACACACTCTCTCTCTCTCTCACCTCTCTCTCTTCTCTTTCTCTCTCCTTCCTCCCTTCCCTCTCACTCCACCACACAACATGACCACAACACCACAGCACACACACACACACACACATCTCACACACACACACACACACACACACACACACACACACACACACACTTCTCTCTCTCACACACACACACCACACACACACACACACACACACACACACACGAACACACACACACGAGCACACACACACACACACACACACACACACACACACACACACACACACACCACACACACACACACACACACACACACACACACACACACACACCACACACACACACACACACACACACACACACACCACACACACACACACACCACACACACACACACACACACACACCACACACACACCACACACACACACACACACACACACACACACACACACACCACACACACACACACACACACACACACACACACACAACACACACACACACACACACACACACACACACACACACACACACACACACACACACACACACACCACACACACACACACACACACACACACACACACACACACACACACACACACACACACACACACACACACACACACACACACACACACCACAACACACACACACACACACACACACACACACACACACACACACACACACACACACACACACACACACACACACACACACACACGTACATACGGCGTTCAGAAGAGCTAAGCTCCGGATCTAAAAGACATTCAATTATGATTGGCATCACACCGTGCGTTAAACCATCAAATAATGACCAACAAAACACTCCCCTGTGAAAGGTGGATCCCTTTTGCCTCTCTGCTGGGCATCCTTAGTGACTGCAACCCCAAGGTGCACAACAGGGACGTTATTCCAAGTAAAAATCCGCTTTTTTTTCTTCTTCTCTTTTTTCTTTTTCTTTTCTTCTTTCTTTCCAAGTAGTCTGTGAGAGAGCAGATGAAATCTGCAACATGGCGGAT
>JABMCL010000772.1:190000-207500 GCA_018857735.1 Alviniconcha marisindica | reverse complement strand
GCCGCCAGCGTACAGGGCCAGACGAACCTGTTGGTGTCAGCAGGGGGCAAACAGGCTAGGTAGTCTTGAGAGATTGACTTGCTGGTGTCAACATGGGGCAGATAGGCAAGGTAGTCTTGAGAGATTGACTTGCTGGTGTCAACATGGGGCAGATAGGCAAGGTAGTCTTGAGAGATTGACTTGCTGGTGTCAACATGGGGCAGATAGGCAAGGTAGTCTTGAGAGATTGACTTGCTGGTGTCAACATGGGGCAGATAGGCAAGGTAGTCTTGAGAGATTGACCTGTTGGTGTCAGCAGGGGACAAATAGGTAGTAGGCTAGGTAGTCTCGAGAGGCTGACCTGCCGGTGTCAGCAGGGATCAAACAGACTACATAGCCTAGTGAAAGTGACCTGCTGTTGTCAGCAGGGATCAGATAGACTACATAGTCTTGAGAGAGTGACCTGTTGGTGTCAGCAGGGATCAAATAGACTACATAGTCTTGAGAGACTGACCTTCTGGTGTCAGCAGAGATCAAATAGACTACATAGCCTTGTGAGAGTGGCCTGTTGGTGTCAGCAGGGATCAAATAGACTACACAGTCTCGAGAGATTGACCTGTTGGTGTCAGCAGGGATCAAATAGACTACATAGCCTTGAGAGAGTGACCTGCTGGTATCAGCAGGGATCAAATAGACTACACAGTCTCGAGAGATTGACCTGTTGGTGTCAGCAGGGATCAAATAGACTACATAGCCTTGAGAGAGTGACCTGCTGGTGTCAGCAGGGATCAAATAGACTACATAGTCTTGAGAGACTGACCTGTTGGTGTCAGCAGGGATCAAATAGACTACATAGTCTTGAGAGACTGACCTGTTGGTGTCAGCAGGGATCAAATAGACTACATAGCCTTGAGAGAGTGACCTGCTGGTGTCAGCAGGGATCAAATAGACTACATAGCCTTGAGAGAGTGACCTGCTGGTGTCAGCAGGGGTCAAATAGACTACATAGCCTTGAGAGAGTGACCTGCTGGTGTAAGCAGGGGTCAAATAGACTACATAGCCTTGTGAGAGTGACCTGCTGTTGTCAGCAGGGATCAGACAGACTACATAGTCTTGAGAGAGTGACATGTTGGTGTAAGCAGGGATCAAATAGACTATATAGCCTTGTGAGAGTGACCTGTTGTTGTCAGCAGGGATCAAATAGACTACATAGCCTTGAGAGACTGACCTGCTGGTGTCAGCAGAGATCAAATACACTACATAGTCTTGAGAGACTGACCTGCTGGTGTCAGCAGGGGACGAATAGGATATGTAGCCAGAGAGGGGGACCAGTTGTTGTGACCGGGGGATAAATACGCTACATAGTCTTGAGTAAAGAAGTAAGTAACTTGTTTTGTTTTTACGCCCAGTCAACCAGGACGGTTATATCAGGGCGAGTAATCTTGGGAGTTGGACCTCTCGGTGTCAAGAGGGGACAAATACTAGGCCAGGCCGGCAGTCAGAGAGAAAGTCCCGTTGGTATTAGCAGGACGGTTATATCAGGGCGAGTAATCTTGGGAGTGGGACCTCTCGGTGTCAAGAGGGGACAAATACTAGGCCAGGCCGGCAATCAGACAGACAGTCCCGTTGGTATTAGCAGGACGGTTATATCAGGGCGAGTAATCTTGGGAGTTGGACCTCTTGGTGTCAAGAGGGGACAAATACTAGGCCAGGCCGGCAGTCAGAGAGATAGTCCCGTTGGTATTAGCAGGGAACAAACAGGCTAGGTAGCCAGAGAGACGGACCTGTTGGTGTCAGCAGAGGACAGATATGATATATAGCTAGAGTCAGAGATGGACCTGTTGGTGTCAGCAGAGGACAGATATGATATATAGCTAGAGTCAGAGATGGACCTGTTGGTGTCAGCAGAGGACAGATATGATATATAGCTAGAGTCAGAGATGGACCTGTTGGTGTCAGCAGAGGACAGATATGATATATAGCTAGAGTCAGAGATGGACCTGTTGGTGTCAGCAGAGGACAGATATGAGATATAGCTAGAGTCAGAGATGGACCTGTTGGTGTCAGCAGAGGACAGATATGATATATAGCTAGAGTCAGAGATGGACCTGTTGGTGTCAGCAGAGGACAGATATGATATATAGCTAGAGTCAGAGATGGACCTGTTGGTGTCAGTACAGGACAGATAGAATATGTAGCCTGTCAGAGACAGACTTGTTGATGTCAGCAGAGGACATATAGAATATGTAGACAGTCAGAGACAGACTTGTTGATGTCAGCAGAGGACATATAGAATATGTAGCCAGTCAGAGACAGACTTGCTGATGTCAGCAGAGGACATATAGAATATGTAGCCAGTCAGAGACAGACTTGCTGATGTCAGCAGAGGACAGATAGAACATGTAGCCAGAAAGTCAGAGACGGACCTGTTGGTGTCAGCACAGGACAGATAGAATATGTAGCCAGAGACAGACCTGTTGATGTCAGCAGAGGACAGATCGACTACGTAGCCAGAGAGCCAGAGACGGACCTGTTGGTGTCAGCACAGGACAGATAGAACATGTATAGCCAGAGAGTCAGAGACAGACATGTTGGTGTGAGGAGGGGACAGATCTACTGGGTAGCCAGAGACAGAGAAACGGACAAACTAACAGGTGGCTAACACACACACAAACACACACACACACACACACACACACGCACACACACGGGGGAGGAACACACACACACACACACACACACACACACACACACACACACACACACACACACACACACACACACTCTCTCTCTCTCTCTGAGCTTCCCAAACCTGCCGATTCCGCGTAAGGAGCACACACACACACATACACACACACACACACGCACGCATGCACGCACGCACGCACGCACGCACGCACGCACGCACGCACGCACGCACACACACACACACACACACACACACACACACACACACACACACACAACACGCACACTATCTCTCTCTCTCTCTCTCTCACTGAGCTTCCCAAACCTGCCGATTCCGCGTAATGGGCAAATTTGCTGATTTCGCGTAATCAGCTGCCGATTCCGCGGATTTAGCTGCCGGTTCCGCGAAATAGGCAGGTTTTGGAAGCTCTTACGCACGCATATTCGGCAAATCACTGCCCATTTCGCGGAATCGGCAGTCATTTGCCAATTACGCGGAATCGCAAAGCCGTTGCCTGTTACGCAAAATCGACAATTCCGCGATTTCGGGACGACACATATATATTTGTTAGACGGCCGGATGGATGGATAAACAGACAAATAGATATAGATAGACAAAATGGTAGATAGATCAATCTTGATAGATAGACTGATAGCCAAACAGATAGCTAGATGCATTTTTCCTTTTGAAGTTTGAGAGTACATTAATTATTTAAGCAGATATTAGTCCTGCTCTCCAAATGCACTATAGAGGATCCAATGGGCACAAAACAAACTGTAATGGCACCTGCATGTTTTTAAGAGCAAAACCAAACCTAGTGCTGCTGACATGATGCTCACACACTTGACCGTGTAAATCTGGTTTCTCCCTTGTTTAGCCTCTTTGTTTCACCAAACATTCGGGGGTTCTAGCACTTGTACGTCGACTGACCACAGACTATATATACATGAAAACGCAACAAAATCCAAACATACCTGCCTAACTTGATTTCTCTAACCAGCATGAGGCAGTTGCTCGGTTATACCAAAACACCACGTAAAACTAACTAACCAATTCCTCAAAGAGAGACTCTTTATCGAGGGCTGAACACCAGAACTTAGTCATCAGGAAGAGCTACGCAATCGGCACGGTTGTCTGGAAAGAGCCAGCTAGCTGACATCTAGATCAAGTTCCTTGTGGGGGGAAAAAGAGGTAGCCAGACTTTGGCTTATCGAATTCCTCCTGCTTCAGGACGTGTGTACACACCTGATCGATATCCGCGGAAGGCCAGGTTCCCAGCCACCGAGACCTGTAAAAGTCGGTGCACGCGGCTGCCGTGTTTGCGTAACAGGACGGGTCCAGGGTCTCCAGGTCGTCGTCGCTTCGGAGGGTGTTATCATTCCAGGCAGCCATGGTCTTGCCTGTCCAACTGCTGTCCACACTGCTCTTTGCTCGGAACACCAAGATCCAGTCCCCGTCACGGACTGCTGGACACAACAAGCAGTATAGTAGGAAGAAAGAAAGAGAGAAAACTCGGACTCGAAAAATGTAATACTCAAGGATACCAGCGTTGGGTCCATTTGGACCTATCTAACAGCCAGTCCTTGCTATACTACAAACACAAGTAAACTCGACTATACTACAAATTGATATAATAAGCACGAATAAGCAATTGATTAATGCAGTTACACAGCGTTCCTACAAATGTGCAGAAACATCGGAATTGAATTCGTTTCATGGACAGACATATATGTACACAACACTCAGATTTTTAGGCAAACATGTGATTCAAACAAATCCGTCCAATTTGAGAGAGTGGGGGAGGGGGGGAGGGAGAGACAGAGAGAGAGATGGTAGGATACGAATGCTTTATCCAGTACGCCATAGCTCCTTCTGAAGGAGTGTGAACATAAAACAAGAATGCAAACAACAAATGCAAACTTAATAGACTAGGAACAGAAATAACATGTTGTTATGAATTAATGACACTTCGTCCAATCCGAGAAGACTAGTTCCTTTAATGAAGAAGAAAAAGCGTTGGTATTGGAGGATTTTAAAGTCCAGTAAACTGCAAAGGACGAAGATGAAGAAGAAGAAGAAGAACACAGAGATTCAGCAATTCGCAGTTTACATGAGCGCAGTGAGTCTGCTCGAGAGCAAAGAATAGCATTATATAAAAGCGATCAATAATAATAATAAGAGAGAGAGAGAGATCTTGACGTCAACGACAGAACACCAGGAAGCTCTCACTTCTGAGTACAGGTAACGGAAGAAATACATGTGGAATGCAATCATTTTTGTCACCGATCGTTTTTATCTCCGTGGATTGAACTTTTGATGTCATACTGCAGTCTTCTAGAAAAAGAAGAAAAAAAGGCAGTCCACGAGAAAAAGTAATAATAATTACTGGTAACATTTTGGTAAAATTAGCCGGCAGATGAAAAAATAATGCATCAGACAAATCATGACTAAAATAACCAAAATTCATACAAAATAAAATAAATAAATAAATAAATAATATTGTTTTACCCGCCAAATTTGAGAAGACTAGTTCCTTTAATGAAGAAGAAAAAGCGTTGGTAAAGGATTTCAACGTCCGCTCAACCGTAAAGGACGAAGATGAAGAAGAAGACAACAGCAACAACGCAGAAATTCGGCGATTCGCAAAGTGATGCATTAATTTTCGTTTTCATTCTGCGTGATAAGAGTTGCCGTAGAATGAAAACAAAAATGCATCAGTCTAGTGTGACAGTTCAAAGGGTTTTCTGGGGCCAAAAATAAACTAATCTAAGTCAAAAAGAATATGGCTGGGATCATAACAGAGTAAACGTGACAAAGGAAACGACATACCAATAGAAACGGGGAAGATTAAAATACTTTGGCATTTACTTTTCAGTTTCAACGAAAGATCAGAAAAACCTGGAATGCCCAGATCGAAACAGTTGTTAGTTTTTGCTTTGTTTGTGTTGTTTTTGTTGAGAAAAAAAAAACTCATGAAAGAGAAATCACGCCGAACAGGGGAATATTTAGATAGTAAAATCACTACTCCTGTCATAATTTTCATATGTGCTTCAAGCCTTGCCATTAGCACAACAAACATTCAAATCCATTTACACCATCATTTATAGATTCCCGTGGCAAAGAAAACAGCACAAAAGCTATTGAAAATTTAAACGAAATGTGTTGTTCAACCGGGAAATAGAAGAAGGCGGACTCGGAATCATTAACATTGAAAATCAACTGATACAAGAATTAAGTTCTTGGATAAAAGAGCAGCATAAAACTGCTAAAAGAAGCCAGCAAAGACTAGTCAATACTAGCAAAGATACTCATTCCCCCCTTCTGAAAACATTCTATGTGCATTTAGTACTTTAGCAAAACCTAATAAACATCAAAGGTTGGGACAAATTAAAGTCAAACTTTTGGAGGAGCGTAATGGCAGCAATATTATCATTAAACAAACCCAGAGCGCTCGGAGATTTTAGAGCAGAACCACTGTTAAACGATAGTTACAAGAACCTTCCATTTCTACCCGGAGTGCTGCAAAACTTGATCATGCCTAATTGTGCAGGATCTCTGGGAACGTGGTCGCATTTCAAGTGTTGATCAAATCGAGCCAAAACTAGGTACAATAAGCGTGGGGCTGCTTTTTGAATACAATGATGATAAATGCGCTTCCCAGCACATGGAAAGACAAAATGCGTAACAACTTGCAGTAACCGATCCACCAACAGACGTCAAAGCAGAATTATTTAAAGTTCAACATTATCCAACTAGAAAATTAGAAGAAAAAGAAAAAAAGAGCTGATTATCAGCGAAGTCGTGTCATTTGTGCATCTCATTTTTCGGAAACAACTTCTTGACATAGATACAAAAGACTGTTTTTGAACAACACATGATGCAAAAAGAAAATCCACTTAAACACCTCTGTATAACATCTACCTTACAAACAGATTGCTGAGTAAAATGTGCATAGCAGAGACAAACAGATGTCTCTGGTGATATAATTATATTGGACCGTGTGTGTGTGTGTGTGTGTGTGTGTGTGTGTGTGTGTGTGTGTGTGTGTGTGTGTGTGTGGTGTGTGTGTGTTGGTTGTGTGTGTGTGTGTGTGTGTGTGTGTGTGTGTGTGTGTGGTGTGTGTGTGTGTGTGTGTGTGTGTGTTGTGTGTGTGTTGTGTGTGTGTGTGTGTGTGTGTGTGTGTGTGTGTGTGTGTGTGTGTGTGTGTGTGTGTGTGTGTGTGTGTGGTGTTGTGGTGTGTGTGTGTGTGTGTGTGTTGTGTGCGGTGTGTGTGTGTGTGTGTGTGTGTGTGTGTGTGTGTGTGTGGTGTGTGTGTGTGTGTGTGTGTGTGTGTGGTGTGTGTGTGTGTGTGTGGTGTGTGTGTGTGTGTGTGTGTGGTGTGTGTGTGTGTGTGTGTGGTGTGTGTGTGTGTGTGTGTGTGTGTGTTGTGTGTGTGTGTGTGTGTGTGTGTGTGTGTGTGTGTGTGTGTGTGTGTGTCTGGTGTCTGTGTGTGTGTCTCTGTGTGTGTGTCTGTGTGTCTGTGTCTGTGCATTTGGGGAATCTCGATTGACGTCTCGAGTCCGGCGCACAATCCCCGTTTCACTGGCGAGATCTTGCGCTTTTATTAAGATCTATTGCATATAAATTCAGTACTAAGGGTTCTAGTCAGTCACTCTAGGAGAGCCGTCGTGCCAGAGAAAGGGCATTGGGTGTCCTTTTGGAGTCCATCATCCTGGAGCCGCCCTGCATACAGCCAGACTGACAGCGTTTGCGACTGTTTATCCCAAACAGCCGTTCCTTCCCCGAGCACGTGGGTCCACCGTCGCGTAGGCTTGGGTTTTCTATTATCGAGGTTGTCTCCTCTAGATCCATAGTGTATTTCACTAATGGTCTTAGGATACTTAGAGACCTTAGTATCCTCTGACCAATGATCTCTTTTGTGCATGGAGTTGCAATCTTATTTACACCTACAAGGCTGCATCGCTTGTGGGTTAAGGGTGTGCGGTTATTCGGAAGGAGCCTCTTTTCCTTCTCCGAGCAAGCGTCGCGAACGAGGGGAGGTTCCAAACCTGTCTGTCGCCTGAACCACTCGGCCACCGAACCACTCGACCACCGAACCGCTCGGCCACCGGACCACACGGCAATTTATAGGAAATATAGCCTATACTATGTAACTTTTTGCCGTGGGGGTAGCCTGTACGGGGCTCGATCCAGGGATCCCCCAAGGTGGAGGGAATTCTGCGTTCACTCGGCCATCGGACCACAGCTGCACAAATAACGTACAAATATGATAAACGTTGAACCAATGTGTGTACTGTCCGTTTACGGAGACGCATTAATATTTTTTGTAAAATGTCTGCATCCATTGTTTAAGCCTGGACCAAAGTGAAAGAAGTCCAGATTTGTTTTTCAATAAAGTACCAAGAAAGACTTACAAATGCCTTTTCAAAGTCAATCATCAACAGCACACCCGGAATATTGTTTTTCTGTGTATAGCAATGTTTCGTACAATAGTCTTATATTTCATAAATATATCTATCTTTTAAGAATCCTTTTTGGTTTTCATTAATAATCAGTGGCAGCATTTATTTTTAGTCTGTTAGGAATGCATGAAGAATCTACCTTTTATGCTGTATTCAACAAAGTTATGGGGCGCCAATTCTTCAACGAACATTTTGATTTACCCTCTGTCTGGGAAAGTGTAATAACCCCCTGTCTCTGAATTACAAACATTTTATGATCAAAACCGTAGCTGACTGATCTCACCAAGAACGTCTGAATGTCAGCCCAGAACACTCTACAAAACCCTACGGTAAAACCATATAAACTTGGGCTTTTGTCAGTCTTCATTTGGCCGATCTCAGGAGCGATTCAGCTTCTGCTGTTTTTCTTTCCAACATATCACTATGCTTTTGAGACAGTTTTGGCTCATCAGTTAAAGTCGACATCACTTGTGTCTTGATACCTATACAGGTCCGAGTAGAAACGATAAACCTCATCAAGTTTATCATTGATTTCAAGCTATAGATTAGCAGTTGTGGTTTTATTGATATGATCTTCATTATTATTTTCTGCATACTTTCTTTCTTTCTTTTTTGTTTTACATTAAGTATTACTGTTATCTCCCCAGTAGGCGTATCGTCATGTAGAAGTGAGTTATTATATTTCCAGAAGGGCTTTTCCCTCCAAATAAGGCCAGTTTTTAATTCAGCAGAAATGGGGCAGTGGTTTGAGCGATCACTTGATTCAGTCTTGGCTCCTTTTATGACAAACTTCATCAGAAACCAAGATGTAATCCAGATGCCCTTGTTTAATTGTATTGAATTTTCCCTATGTATATTTGCGCTTGTGTGGGCAAATTTCTCTCCAAACATCCACAAGATCAATTCCTGCCATCAGCTCTGTAATTCTCTGTCTTGACTTTGGGAAGTTTGCGGTAGCATCAATACTTGCATTGCGAACATTCATATTTTAAATGCCGCAGAAAAGCTGAGACCTCCCCGGAGAAAAGTTAGCCAACATATACTATGTCAATATGGTAAGCAACTCAGAGTTGACGAAAATACTGTCCTCTTTGAACCGACTAAAACTAACAGAGTATGCTGCAAACTGCAAGAAAATTATCGCGATGCCCTGCTCACTGGCAGACTAGTAATGTTGAAATTTGAGTACATGTACTCTAAATGTGAACACGCAGACTAAGTAATCTGGTAGCGTTAAGAAACCTATATGTGAAAAGTACTGATATCATTACGCACACGTGTCAAAGCGCACAGATGGAAATGGGTGCCTGTTTCTTCGCCACCATTCCTCTTGAGGACAGACAGACAGTCACAGCGGACGAGCACGTGCACCACTGTCTCCTGAACTTTGGTGCCGGCGCCGCCCAAAAACGGGACTCCGCAGCCGTTTTTGTTTGTTTTTTGTTTTGTTTTTTCATGATGAAAACGCCAGTGTGCACACAGCAGCAACAATGGTCGACTTTCTCACTGAGAGCGAGGTGCAGCTGTTGCCGCACTCATATTCGCCAGACGTCTCTCTCTCTGTGCCATTTCTTCCTGTTCCCAGAAGTGAAGAAACAACTGAAGGGCATTCTGTCGGAGAACGCCGAAGATGCCTGTCGAGCGTTCACGATGGGGTTAAGACAGACCCAGATCAACCTGGACCCATATGTACGAAGAGCAATAAGCCCCCTCAGTCGCGTTTATCTTCTAAACGTTGACGAAACTGAAAAAAAGAAGAAGCTTGAATGGTGCGTATATAGGACTATCCGGCCTACCTAAACGCTTTCAAGTCATTGACTCGTTTGTCTACATTTAAGCAGCCGAAACGCCTAATCAAAAACTGTTAAAAATGATACACTTGCTGTGTTTGACCATGGACGACACAGTGTTCTGTCAAGCCATGTTATCAGTTCGTCGATGACAGAACTGAAATGATTCTCTGTTCCATCAAAATTCGTCTCCCACAAAAAATCTGAAATAAGAATGACTGCTAGCGTTCTATAAAAGAAAAAGAAAAAAGAAGAAGATCCAAACACATAGAAGGTTAAAAATAACGCTATTTATTACAACAAAACAAAACTTGCGAATTTTCGGGGTAATCCCTTTATCAAGCTACAAAACGACACTTAAACAACAATTAAACTGCGAAAAACGAAACATGAGATGAAGAGCTAATCCACTGATCGTTTTGGGGGTGAGCTATGTCCAGTGCTTGGACGTGAAATATGCAAGCACTGGACATAGCTCACCCCCCCCCCCCCCCCCCCAAAAAAAAAGATAAGTGGATTAGCTCCCCATCTCATTTTTTCATCGTTTTTCACCGTTTTATTGTTGTTTAAGTGTCGTTTTGTAGCTTGATAAAACGATTACCCCGAAAAAATTTATGTTGTGTTTAGTCATAATAAATAGCGTTATTCTGAACCTTTTGTGTGTTTGGATCTCGTCTCCCACAAATATGTAACTGGATGTAAGCAAAACTATTTATGCCCAAGGTTCACCCGTTCACTGATGACGAGACTTATTATTAGCTGCAATCATATGAGGCAAGTTACCATTTGAATGCTGAATCAGACTCAGATCTTCGCGCATTCTACTGGAAACACGCACAGTGGCGTGGTAGTCTGGTCGAAAGGTTGTGAGGAGAGAGGCAAGGGGGAAGGGGGGGGGGGGGGGGGGGGGGGGGGGGGGGGGGGGGGTATGAGCTCATCGCAGAAACCCCTATAATGATCACGAGGACAATGCCGATAATGATGACAATGATGACGAAAACGATGACGAACATGACTGTATTACCATCTCCGGTGGCCGGGCTGAAGTTTTCCCAGTTGTTGTCCGTGGAAAATACCGACCCGAAACCGTACAGAGGATTACCAGCCCCCATACACAGTCCGTCGCTGGGCCGGAAGTTAACGCTGGTACACTGTGCATGCGTACTGCAGGCATAAACGCACGACGCTCGACCCCCTCGACAGGTTCCATTCCGACACAGCGGAGTTTCTTGAGACTGGTCCACCCGACAGTTGGCTTTTTTAGTGTACAAGGTGTTTTTTATTTGTGATCCTTCCGTATGAGGCAAACATTGGGTCATGGTCAAGGCAAAGGTCAAGCCAATAATTGTACCACAAGTATTCATACTGCGGTCCTTTTGCGGCGCTACACAACACAATGATATCTTTCTCTTAACTACAAGTCTTTTTGGCGTCGGTTTTCCCCACAGCTGCAAAACAAAAACAAACAAATTATATAAAAAAATTAACAAAAAATCGATAATCAGCAACAAAGCAATTACGCAATAAATCAATCATGAATGAGTATACTAAAAAATATTTCTTAAAAATGAGTAGATTAAAAAGTAAATAAACAAAAAGGGGGAAAGAACTGAGATGAGCGACTGCATGTTTGAGAAGAAGAAGCAAAGACAAATTTGTTGAAGAGCACGACTTACTGGACTTACCGAAACCATGGAGAGACACTAGTCCATGGGCCAGGTATCGAAACCCTCCCCTCCGCCCCAGATTTTGTTGTGTCTGAGTAAAACAGTTTAGGTTTAGGAGACATTAAACTAATGCCACCGGATGGCACCTCTCGTTTGGTTTAATTCAGCATGCAACTGCTGGACAGTTTCATGTATCAGCTTGCAGTCAGCAGGCTCTTTGCTATTATGCCAAGAATCCAGACGAACAGCTAGGAAATGTCAAAGATATTCACAAAAGTGATTGTGCACACTGTCAGTGATTTCACAGATCATTATTGACTTTCTGAAATTGTTATCTAACTTAGATTTTTTTATTTTTTAAATTAAATGCATTACTCTCCTTATTTCTTACTGCTTATCATTATAGCCACAGGTACCAAAGCCAGTGCGATAGACGGTTGCCAAACCTGAATGTCCCTTACTTTGAGTGACACTGAATGTCCAGCTTAGACATATATATGTCAGCCTCAAACCTGAAATCATAAAGATTCTCAAGCTCTGGGTATCCTTTTGGGGCTGCTCCACCTGGATTTCAACCAGTGGCATGAAGGAACAGTCTGTCCAGTATACCTCCCACTTTTCCATTCACAGTATGTAAGCCATGGCCATCTGCTCGAGGAATGGTTCTAATTGCCTTAACTGCGGAATATCAAGAGTGCTTGAAAGTTGGCCATTTTGATGTGAATTATTAATGCATCTCTGCATGGTGCCTTTGTGACTGTTCAACAAGGATGAGGTGTGTTGACACATTTTGTTGACATCTATCACTTATTTACCTCTACAGAGAAGATGCGTGGAATGTTCCAGTTTCATAATTTTTCCTTAACGTGGTAATATCTTTATCTCTAAACGATTCTGCGCATAACATACTGAACGATGTACTGAAAATATATGGTCTTGTTGGAAGCTTGCTCTTCAATTGTTTTAGTGTCTTTGATGGTTTCCTGGTGTCTGTCATCCTCTCGACTGTAATCTCTCCGACAGGTGGCATGGTAATGTGCTTCTTGAGCAGTCAAGTCAGTATCTTGCACCTTCAAAAGGATGTGCTGATCTTGTTTTCTTGTGACTGCTTCTTTGACAGAATCCTCAGCTGTTTTTGTCATACATTTGACTAATGTTTTCAACATGCTGTTTCCTTCACAAAAAAGACATCTATCACTGGGCAACAGCTACCATTGTGGTTGCTGACGGATTTGCTGTTCTCGCTTTTTTGAGGAGCTTACATCACTCCCTTCTGAGGGGTTTCTTTTGTTTCAAAATTCTGCAGTCGTTCCTAAAGTAGCACAATGTGTGGTTCCCATGCAGATTTGGTATATATCATATATTTCATCCACCACATCAGGACTGGAACATTGCACATGGTCACCTCAGGACAAATCACAGTCACAGTTTCTTCACACCAGTTCGAAACGCAAGGAACCAAAACACAAGCAAAAAGCTGGCTCACTGTTATACATAGAACGTAATCAATGGCAAACATCCCAGCCAAAACAGTCAATAATTAGCACATATCACTATCTACAACTGCAAAAGATACTTCCAGACAGATTCCCTGTAACGCATTCAGTACAAAATTAAAGAACAATTGATCAGATCACAGGTATGTCTTATTCACCTTTTTGAGGCACAGTAACACAGTTTTGGTGCCTGTTTATATTCTGCAGGCACTCAACATGAGAACCGGCTTAAATCAACGGACTATGAGCAGTGTTCCCTATTTTGTTTCGCAGACTGACGCGGGAATTCGCTTCAGCCAAGACTAACGCAATTGAAAAGTATGGAGAGGATTTGGAAAAAATGAAGTTGAATGGACCGGGGAAGCGGAAATTAGGACAAGGAACAAATTATGGCACTGACTAAACATACTTGGCTATATTCTGACCTACTCCGTGTTTTAAGGGAAAACATTCGTCAGCTCTGGGGTTTTAACAGAGGGGACCTTAATATTTCTGCGTCCGCAGTGCCCAATAACAAGGACACATTTAAGACAAAGAGAAACGGAAAGCTGCAATATATTAAACTGTTCAAACAATAAAATAATATACGGAAATGGCCTTTTTTGTCATAATAAATGAGTTGCTAAGAGACAAGGTCATCGCAATTTGGAATTTCATATAGTGCATTTATTAGAACCAGCACCACAGACACAAACAGCAACAGCTCACTTGCAGACAACCTGAACTGTGTACTTTGATGGTCAAGGTACCCAGATATTACCATGTGGTAAAATCCCCGGGGGGGTGGGGGTGGGGGGGGGGGGGGGGGGTATAGGCTGGCTCATGGTCTACACAGAAGTGGACATTTTGGGCGCAGAGTACGCTCTTCAATGCTATTGCAAAACAACAACAACAACAAAATAAAAAACAAAGCAAAATGAAGACAAAGTGGGGTGGGGGTGGGGGAGGGGGGGCACCCCACTTTTGTCACCAAAGCGCTGTAGCAATCTTTGACACACGTTTATATACTCTGTGAGATGACTAGCAACAACAACAACAGCAACAACAAAAAGAAGTTGATGAACTGGAACGGCAAGAATTAGAAACGCCAGTATAGGCTAATACGTAATTCTGATAAAGCACCTTTCTTTGTCACGAGTTAAACTCACTGCGCTGAACAAGCAACATGACAAAAAACACATTTACACACATTTCAACAAACAGAACAGGTTTCTGCCATAAAGATATCACCTAGCAAACAGTAAATAAACTTATTACACTCAGAGTGTACTCTACAATGCTTTTTCCGGGCTGTTTATATTACTGTACCTTACTGGCCAGCAAGAAGAGATAAAAAACATAAAAAACGTGTTATCACTACATGTTAGTGTAACATATGTTAGTTACGTGCTTTAGTGACCAGCTGAACGCTGTATGACACCCTACAGTGAAGGAACCCCTTTTCCTACATAAAATAATTTATATAGCAAACCATACATGGATGGACACACGTACCAAGCAATTTACACTGAGAAGTGCAGCGATGTTATCGTGGCTCCCATTCTCATTTACGTTGCCGACGAGTGGCAAGCGAACAATTGCAAACCCACACGATCCACTCTCCTCTCAATCTAGTCTTTGTCAACTCTCGTTACCGCCGCCACGGCACAAATGCCGGTTACCTATTGCGACGACAACCGGGATTAGTGCCCTTTGTGGTGAAATCGTCAGCCAATCACAGAACGGCTTTCACTGCACGCATAGTATTGAACCAATCTTCTGGCTGCTGGACTCAAATGTGCTGATGAAAAGCCAGTCGTTTAAAGAAGAAAAGAAAAAAAAAAAAAAAAAGGAAAAAAAAAGAAAAAAGAAAAAAAAAATAAGAGAGAGGGAAGTGGCAATTTTCACCTGCAGGTATGCGGAAGCGGTTGAAGTTGATGTCTTGTATCGTCGAAAAAAGAAGCATTTTGCTGCGACTTGTCAGCATCACCCCTTCCAACTGCACTTACTGCCACTGTTATTGCCGCCGCTGTCTCTGCTCTGCTACTACTACTGTTGTTGCTATTACTATTAAATTAATGCTTCTGTTCCAGCTCGACTGATTGACACTGGCCCTTTCTACTCCTTTGAAGGAAGACCGTCGAGGGGAATCTAATTTCTTTTCACAGAGTTTTGTTAATTGAAAATAAAAAGTCTGAAACATGGAAGATTGCTCACGAGTTATAAAACATGATCCAAACACTTTTAAGAAAGCTAATTTAATAGGACAATACAAACATGTCCAAATTTTCGGGGTAAGCCACCTTTTCAAAGCCAGAAAACAAAAGTTATAGGATGATAAATGTGTTTAGATTTTGTTATAGTCGACGATATAACTGCAGTAAGATATATTTAGCGAGAATTGATTGACTTACGATTTAATCAGCTGTAACAATAACAATTAAAATATACTTTATTCATCCCAGCAGGAAATTAAAGCTGTCGTTCGATCTTAATTTACATTAACGCAATACTAAGAACTGAATTTCACTTTTCTCAATAATTCAAAGTCATGAAACACACACACGTACACGCTCTTAGAAATACACCTCCTTTCTCTCAGTCTGCAGACACTAAAGGAATGATCGAATAATAATACCTAGCAAACCCAAAATTACCTGGAATAATGCATTCTCTGACAAACCAAAACATAAAAACTCTCAAATTAAATAATCATTAGTACACACATCCCCCACCCTCCCTTGGAAAGTTATCATCCTCAGCAGACATCCTGACGCGTGTGCACACACAGTTAAAAACACAGCTGTATCAAGCTGCATTAGTCCGTTCTACACCCCTTCCAAGTCAAAGGGAAATGCGATGAACAGATGAACAGTAAATCAAACTTTTACTTCCGGTTATTTTGTTGTTGTTTTTTGTTAGTTTTTTTTTCTTCTTCATATTAGGACTGGAAACTGCCGCCGGCTCCAACGCATGTGGCGACAAGCGCTGGCTCTAGTACCGAAGACTGCCCATGCCAGGCAGGAAATACCCCCTCCCCCCCCCCCCCCCCCCCTCTTTTCCGAAAAGAAAGAAAGCAGCAGTGGACCCATGGAACTGCGCTCCGAGAACAGTTGTTGGGCAAGGTGGATGACCTTTTGAAGACCACAGCCGTCATCCAAAACATCAGACTGGCCATTTGAGGCCGAATCCTGCTCGAATGCCCAAGAAGAAGATTCTATGACGTAATTCGACTGGTGCCTCAGCACGATATTACGTTCAGGCTTAAATGATTATCAAGGATCAGTGAAACCTTTCACACCAGCCCTCCCTCCTTTTCGTAGTGGCAAAGAGGAATGGAGTTGCCGAGGGTGTTGTTGGTTCAAATCCTGTTATTTCGTATTTCGCTGAGTACGATTGTGCTCCATTCTCAGCGCTTGTTTTGAAAATGGCGCAGAGGTTTGAAAATCTCGTTATTTTATGAAAAGCACCCTTCGTGAACATGTGGCGTGAAATGAATCCAGTATAAAGTTCGTTCTGGATTGGCTGTTTGTAACAGGCAGGATCTGCCCTTTCAGCGTCAGTGATTGAAATCTGCGTGTCCCTTGAAGTCTCTGGAATACCATAACGAATAGATTATTGCTCAGTGTATCCCTTCGTTGCGGTTTATCGTATTTTATTGTTCAGTTTATCCTCTCCAGTTTATGCATTCGTATGCGGCGTGCTTTATTGTTTGTTTGTTTTTCTTTCGTCTTTTTTTTTTTTTTTTTATTATATACAATTTCTCTTCCATCGAGGCTTAACGCGTTTTGTTGTTCAGTTCGTCTTTTAGTCGTGGTTTATTAAAGATTTAGTTTGTTGCTCAGTATGTCCTTTGATGCTAAGCACGCATGCACCCTATGTATGTATATGGCTTTGCATGAGGTGACGTAACATGCTGCATGACATATGATGTACACAGAACGCGCCGAGACGACAGCCGTTTCACATGGCACCAGCCATGTAACAACCAAACAGTGTTGTGTGAATATTCGAAACGCGCTATAAAAAACAAACAAAAAAACAACTACAGTCACTCATTTAGAATCACATGCGACAAAAGCTCAGTGAGTTAAAAAAAGAAAAGAAAAAAAGAAAAGAAAAAAAGTTCCGTCTCAGTTCAAACGATTTTGGTTTTATTTGTGATGCAATGTGGGCGGTTATAAAAAACAAAACAAAAAAAAACGCCTGATATAATCGAGTTGCCTGTTACAAGCATACTCCCATTCGAGCAGAATCGAAAACTCTCCTTTAGCTGACAGTTCTTCGAGACCTATGGCATAACCAGTTATGGCAGTGGTTGGAGGAAGGATGCCGTAAACCAGTGCTCGAAGTTTGGGAGCAGCCTTTCCACACGTGTCGCCTGCCGCAAACGAGTAAGTAACCATGGTGCTTAACGAAAATCTTGACGCTTCGCTGT
>JABMCL010000772.1:65000-180000 GCA_018857735.1 Alviniconcha marisindica | reverse complement strand
CGTAAGCAACGTGGGCAGTTATAACAGAAACCCCTGATATAACTCGAAATGTCTTTTACAAACTTACTGCAATTTGAGCACCAACGAAAAACTGTCCATTAGCTGACAGCTTTTCGAGACCCATGCTTGTAACCAATTATGGCAGCGGTTGGAGGAAGGATGTCGTAAACCAGTGCCTGGAGTTTGCCCGGAAGCGCTGTTGCTGCCACGCAAGGTCTTTAGAAAACAGCAGCACTGATTGATTCTGGGTGTCTCACGCCCATTCAGCCACGCAGGTTATATCAGGGCCTGACGCAAGTCATCAGATCACAAGTAGAAGTCCGATTCACTGTTCGAGTAATACGCTACTTTATGTCGGAAGAGGACTGGAAAGAAATGACGCTGAATGAACCGGAAAGGCAGACATTAGACGACGGAAACCATGGCAATGGGCGACGCATGCATATAAAGCTATATTTTGCTCCGAGAACGAATTTCTGTATGCTCTGAACTCGTAGCAGAGGGGGAATTTTAATTTCTGCGTCCGCAAGTACCCATATGTGCATGAAGATGAACGCAAAAATAAATCTTACACCGGTTGAACCCTCCACCTCATTTGGAACAGACAAACATTTCAAAAACCATGGAACTGTCGTTGGAAAAA
This sequence comes from Alviniconcha marisindica, assembly GCA_018857735.1. Lineage (NCBI taxonomy): Eukaryota > Metazoa > Mollusca > Gastropoda > Provannidae > Alviniconcha > Alviniconcha marisindica. The sequence continues at coordinate 179,357 of JABMCL010000772.1, read as the reverse complement.
CATACCGATTGAACTGCACATTTTGAACAACGCAAACATTTCCACGACAATAGAACTGCCGTTGAAAAAGGTTTTGAATGTGTTATTGACACCAGAGACACTAAAATACTTTCAGAAAGCAAATGGTCGACACAAGTTTTCGGTTAGCATGAATCCCTTTCATTTTTATGCACATCAAAAACACAGGTACCTGAAAGTTTTCTTCATCATTGCCAGCTTCTTTTTTCTGTTACGGTATATCTACTTGTATTAGATGTGTGCTCAGATCCGAATTTAAAAAAAAAAAAGTAATCTGTTTAGTTACTGAAATTGCTGTTGGCTATGTACGTTCTTGCGCGGTTTGGCAGTCGTATGACCGGAAACCTTTTTTTCTTCTTTTTTCTATTGTATATATTAACACATTATATATATATAATTAAAAAATTTTGTGCGTGTGTGCATGCGTGTGTGTGTGTGTGGTGTGTGTGTGTGCGTGCGTGCGTGCGTGCGTGCGTGCGTGCGTGCGTGCGTGCGAGCGAGCGTGCGTGCGTGCGCACAGTGCATGTGTGTGTTTAAAAAAAAGAAGGTCACGACAGATCATGCAATGTCGGACGCCTGTGATCAGAGACCTGTCACCGGACTCGACGCGGGCTAATTGTGTGACGGTCTCTGCTAGCTGCGGTGAAAGGCTGGGTCGCCCTGTGTAGGAAAACACTGGCAGTCTTTTGTAACTGTGGCGGCTGCATGGGCTTTTCTGATACAGCCATTAGTTGGCTGGTTCCGGAAAGGGGCTGACTAGATGACAAAAAGTTTTCAATAAAAATGTATTTCAACGTTTGTGGTTTGTGGCGGAGGGAAATTGGCTGGGTTATGCTGGAACGTGACGGGAAATGAGAGGCGAAGGAAAGAGACCCGAGAGAGACGGGGGGGGGGGGGGGGGGGGGGGGGGGGGGGGGGGGGTTAGGGCAGGGGGAGGGGCGAAGGCGAGAGTTAAAAGGACAAAGAGAGACAGAAGGAAAGAGAGAGAGAGAACAGAGAGAGGCGAGGGAGACAGTGTGGGTCGGGGCTGGGGATAGAGGAGGGCAGGGGGGTGGGGGGCAGACAGGGGGCGAGAGAAAGAGACGGGAAAGGGGGGGGGGGGGGGGGTGGTGGGGAGGTTGGGGGGGCATGGGGGAAGAAAGTGACGTGACGAGAGAGAGAGATTTTCTCCCCGGGGTGACAAAGTGACGGAGAAAAGGGGAAGGGACCGGGGGGGGGGGGGGGGAGTAGGGGGGGAGGGGAAACGAGGGGGAGAGAGGGAGAGGGGGGGGGAAGCCGAGGGGGGGGGGGGAAAGAGACCCGAGGGGGGGGGGGGGGTAAGGGCGAGAAGAAAGAGACCCGGGGGGAGGGGGGGAGGGGGGGGGGGGGGAAGGCGAGAGAAAGAGACCCGAGAGGGAGAGGGGGGGGGGGGTGAAGTCCGAGAGAAAGAGACCAAAGAGGGAGAGGGGGGGGGGCGAGAGAGAGAGAGGGGGAAAAGGGGGGGGGGGGGGGGGTGGGGTGGGGGTGAAGGCAGAGAAAGAGACCCAGAGGGAGAGAGGAGGGGGGTGAAGGCGAGAGAAAGAGACCCAGGGGGAAAGAGGGGGGGGGGGTGAAGGCGAGAGAAAGAGCCCCGAGAGGGAGAGAGGAGGGGGTGAAGGCGGAGAGAAAGAGCCCGAGGGGGAAAGGGGAGGAGGGGTGAAGGCGAGAGAAATAGACCCGAGAGGGAGAGAGGGGGGGGGGGTGAAGGCGAGAGAAAGAGACTCGAGAGGGAGAGGGGGTGGGGGGGTGAAGGCGAGAGAAAGAGACCCGAGAGGGAGAGAGGAGGGGGGGTTTAAGGCGAGAGAAAGAGACCGAGAGGGAGAGGGGGGTGAAGGCGAGAGAAAGAGACCGAGAGGGAGGGGAGGAGGGGGGGGGGGGTGAAGGGAGGGGAAAGAGCCCCGAGAGGGAGAGAGAGGGGAGGGAGGGAGGAGAGAAGAGGGACGGGAGAGGGGGAGGGGGGGGGGGGGGCAAAAGGCGAGAGAAAGAGACCCGAGAGAGAGTGGGGGGGGGGTGGGAAGGTGAGAGAAAAAGACCAAAGGGGGAGGGGGGGTGAAAGCGAGAGAAAAAGACATGAGAGAGGGTGGAATGGGGGGGAGGGGTGGCACGAGAGAAAGAGACGCGAGAGTGAGAGAAGGGGGGGGGGGGGGTTGAAGGCGAGAGAAAGAGACGAAAATGACAGAGAGGCAGAAAAAGAGAAAGAGATGAAAGAGACAGAGGGAGGAAAAAGTGGTGGGGCGAAGAATAAGGAGAGAAAGAAGGCCAAATGAAAGAGACAAGGGAGGCAAAGAAGGGACACACGCACGCACGCGGGCGTCCCCCCACCCCCCCACCCCCACCCCACCCGCCATCCCTTCAATTGGGTTGCCGGGATGTATTTATATGTGAACTCTCTCGTTCTGTCTCTTTCACACACACACACACAGAGACACAGAGACCGAGAGAGAGAGAGGGGCAGACAGACAGACACAGAGAGAGAGAGAGAGAGAGAGTAATTGGATTTGAACGTCCTGTCAAGTGCACAGGGCGACGTCAGGACAAGAAAGGGAGAGAAGTCAACACGCAATGTCGAACGAAAATGAGCCCTTGACAGTTTGCACAATGCCGCATGTAACAGATTATTCTTTCCGCTCGGTTATGCGTGTCAAGGTGTTTAGGGATGAAGTGACAGAGAATTATAGATGTCAATTAATACCCGACAACAACTTGACAGGCCAAAGAGGTTGCGTAATGGTCTTTCTGAAGTGTGTATGAAATCGTTACTGAAAAGGCTACGGAATATGGCTCTCATCGCTGCCCACCTTAATGTATAAGTCATTAAGTCATTCTGGTGGTGACAGTGTAGCGATAGGTATATAATCTCCCTCTCCCCCCACCTCCATACCCCCTTTCCACCCTTCTCCACGTCCCTAATAAGCCTCATGGTTTCTGTGGACGTTAAGCACCATGTTTACGTTATGCTACGGAATTTAAAAAGATATCGGAATTGTGACCCTACCCTTTTCGTCTGTGTGTGTGTGGTGTGTGTGTCTCTGTGTGTCTCTGTGTATGTGTGTGTGTGTGTGTGTGTGTGTGTGTGAGAGAGAGAGAGAGAGAGAGAGAGAGAGAGAGAGAGAGAGAGAGAGAGAGAGAGAGAGAGAGAGAGAATGAATGAATAAACTTTATTTTACGAAGGTAGTGGAGAAGACTCGAGTCTTTTTACATCCAGCCCTCGCCCATGAGGGAAACTACTATTAACTAAGGATACAATGAGCTACAGTATGTTGAGTACATGTACATTAATACAAACCATGTTGAAATGGACATCAGTAAACCGAGAAACAAGTCGAAATGATCATTAAAAAAATAATATATACATATAAAAATTAGCTTGATCTGGGGTAAACACATACACGTGCGCACGCACATAAGATTAAGAACATGTTTGTCATCGAAAACTACATGCACATAGAGCACAGACACACAAAATGTATGGGCTGCCTGAAGCAGCACAACACAGGTTGGAGCAGCACACACCATCATATATATATATATATATATATATATATATATATATATATATATATATATATATATATATATATAATATATATATGATTAGGTTTCACGTAACACCTAAGAGAGATAACATATGAAGCGTAAGACGCTTTTTAAACACTGAAGGACTGACTGGAAGCCTCAATTCGCTGGGCAATGAGTTCCAGAGAGCAGGACCAGAATAAACCAGGCTGGACTTGAATAAATCTATCCTTGGTATTGGCACATTTAGCTTCCTTGATGAATTCCTCGAACTTTGATTAATCAATAATTTTGTTGATAGAAAAATCGGTGCCCTACCCGATACAATTTTGTGCACAAAACGCGCTTTGTTACTCATTAACCTAGAAGATAGCGGGAGAATTTGAGCCGCTTTGTAGTCTTTATCGGTAAGGCTAGTTCGTTTTAGAAGAACAATTTTGATTGCTCGCCTGTGTAGCGACTTCAAGGGTTTTTGCAAAGAGTCACTTGCTGAGTCCCAAAGAGTTGAAGCATAATCTATACCTGACTGAATGTGTGCTTGGAAAAACGTTTTTCGGGCATGAAAGTTAAGAAAATGCTTTATTTTTGCTGATTGGTAGACTTTTTTTGCCGTAGTTTTGCACAGGTCACGAATGTGGGGGCCCCAGGTCAGATTATTGTCTATTGTAACACCTAATACTTTGTGATCACTGACCTCAGTTATTTGTTGGTTATCAACGGAAAGGTGCGCAGATGGTGAGTGAAGTAGTTGTCGCTTCTGACGCGTCGTTAGTATCATGTACTTCGTTTTTGACGGGTTAAGAGACATATGATTAAAATGTGTCCATTCAACAACATCAGAGAGACATGACTGGAGAACAGATGTTATTGCAGGTACATCCTGTCCAGAGATGTGAATTGTCGTGTCATCTGCTAACATGTCACATTGTGCAGAAGGGATATGTAAAGGTAGGTCGTTTATATAGATGGAGAACAGGAGAGGCCCTAGGACAGATCCTTGAGGAACTCCAAATAAAACTGTCTTAAAATCCGACTGATTATCTTTGAAGGAAACCTTTTGGAGGCGGCTGTTGAGGAAGGAGCAAATCAAACTAAGGGTGCTCGCTGATAGGCCGTAGAGGGTTAGTTTTCTTAGAAGTAGGTCATGATTACGTCAAAAGCTTTAGCAAAGTCAATGAACAAGGCCCCGTACAATTTGTTTATGTTGATTTCGGATAGCCAGGTGTCGATCAGTTCTGTTAAGGCTGTGTGGCAGGAGTGGTTTGGTCTGAATCCTGATTGCTTTTGATAAAACAAGTCATTAACAAGAAAATGCTTCATAACATGTTCGTTGATATGTTTTTCTAACGGTTTTGACAAAATAGGTAATATAGAAATGGGTCTAAAGTTTGAAGGATTCGATTTGTCACCAGATTTGAAGAGGGGATAATTTTTGCTTCCTTAAATACCTGGGGGAAGGTGTTCTTGTCAATACAAAGGTTATATATATAGGTTAGAGTTTCAGCAATAAAAGGTGCCGAGAGAGAGAGAGAGAGAGAGAGAGAGAGAGAGAGAGAGAGAGAGAGAGAGAGAGAGATTCTTTATTTACGAAGGTAATAGAGAAGCATATATGTTCTTTTACATCCAGCCCTCCCCCAAACAAGGGACTGCTCTATACATGTACACACATTTTCTAAGCTACGACACACCGGTACACAGATGGAATGAATGAAGTTTGGATATCAAACATGATCTGGACAGGCGGGAATGGGGCTGGATACATGGGGCTTTGAAATCATCAATAGCAAACAATATTTGGTGGGTAAATGGTGGATGGGGGACACAATAAGGTATAACTCTGCAGGCGGATTACAATCACCAAATTTAACAGGCAATGCCAACCAATCAGCGCATAATGTATGACACGTAACGTGATTTAAACATTTCAGTGTTGGGTGGTAATCTAAGAGATTCGTGGAGTGAGTTCCAAAGAACACTACCGGAAAATACTAAGCTAGGCTTGAAAAGGTCAGTCCTAGGGATTGGTATATTGAGTTTTCCAGAATGTCGTGACTGGTTTAGAGAAGAAACTGCCGTAAGGGTGGGACTTTTTCAACATAATTTTGTGTATCAGAACTCCTTTGTTGTAGTTAAGCCTTTTTTCCCCCTTTCTTTTCTTGTTTCCTTCTTCTTCTTTTTTCTTCTTTTTTGTTGTTGATGGGAATAATAGATAGGAAGTTATAGTCTGAAATCGCTAGAGTTTTTTTTTATAAGGAGAATTGCCTTGAGCGTTCTCTTATGTAAACTAACCAAAGCTTCAAGAGTATTTGCATTTGCTGAGTCCCACAGTGTCAATCCGTAGTCTATGATGGATTAAATACGGGCATGAAAAATTTATTTTCTGGCAAAGGGAGAGAGAGAGAGAGAGAGAGAGAGAGAGAGAGAGAGAGAGAAGAGAGAGAGAGTTTTTATTTTATTTGTTATAGCTGTGTTTGCTGTGGGGAAGGATCGAGTGAAAATTGTGCATGCCTATGTGTTCGTTTGTGCATATTGAGCACATCCAACCGTAAAAGTATCGAACCGACCGGAGACAGCACCGATCAAAAAAGAAGCTTGAGAACTCCATGTTTGCTGCTGAACACACACACACACGCACACACACACACCCGCACGCACGCACAGATACACACACACACACACACACACACACACTTTATTTTACGAAGATTGTAGCTTGGGTTCATTCAAAACCTGTCTGACGACTAGTCCTTGCTAAGCTACTGATGAATAATAGATTAAGATAGATTAAGAGAGACTTTTGTTTAACGCAGTGAAGCCTTTCAAATTATTTTTTGGCGCTTACTGATATAAGAGACTTGTTGGAATTGGCGTAATTCTGCTGACTGTTAGAGCACAAACGTCATATAAATTATGACAGCGCTCCGAAGGGAGTACGTTCAGGGGACGCAACTATCTTATGGCGGCTTCAAAATGTATTGCCCTTGACTGGCTTGAACAGTCTATATATTCAATGTCTGTGCACTAGGCCCAGTCCTGTCAACTGATTCCAGGCGGGGATGCACCTGGTGCGTAGGATCACTAGGGTAAGGGTCGTGATAGGAGTAAAACTGGACGATAGTGGGCAGGAGTAAGCCGGTCGGGTTAGTTAATTTATTGTAGATAATTGTTACAGTTGCTTTTATTAGGACAATAATTTTTACGAGGTAGACCTCGTAAAGAGGTAATTTTGATGTGATATGTACAGCTTGATGTCGGTTAAATTTCTCATAATTTATATTGATTTATCAGTGACTTTTTGCCCCAATGTTTGCTGTTGTAGTTTAATATTTTATGATTGGCTTGAATGTGTAATGAGTGTACCCGGCGCCACAAAACATTCCTAGTGAAATTGTATTATCGTATTGAGTAAGTAAATTGGTGTTTTACGAAACATTCAGTTATGGCGGTGGCGTAATTTAAAAGAAAATGTATTTGTTTTCACAATTAAAAATAAAATATAAAATAAAAATCTGCATCGGAAACACGAACGCTGCTGTTCCACTTGCTGGAACACTTGCTGAAAACACGAACGCTGCTGGAAAGGTTACACAGAGAGGCAATAAAAAGGTACAAGCAGTAATTAGTCCATGCTCGATTAGACTTCATTTCAGCTTCTACGTACGCACACACTATATTTCTTTAAAAGTGTCTTACGCCTTTGCTTTACCCAGCCGGGACACGCTCAAACCCAGACATCCCGTGTAAAACAAGATTCTCGTGCAGACGCTCACGCTTACTTGGACGGTCACGTGCAAGACCAGATTCCCGCGCAGATTCCAACCGGGTTTGCCCGCCAGTGTCATACAGTTGTCACTTTGTGCTGTAGCCAGGGCACGGTGTAGCCGGACACGCATTTATAATTCAGTCTTTGCCAGGTTGCACAGGTATATTTGTGTATTTTTTAAAATTATTATTTCAGTATTAGTGTCTGAAGTTATCGACTCGTTTGTTTAGCCTCATCTCGGTAAAATCCAAGGAGACGGTCGGAAATTCCTGGACCGTTTTAAAAGTTATTTTCGGTCACAAATGATCCAAAATAACCTTTAAAGGGCCTGTAAAGGCAGTTTCGGGCCACAAAATCATTCCAAATCGTTTCAAAACAACATATAGGTCCGTACTAACGTTCGAAGAGAAGAAACAGTCTATTATTCACTTGTTTAAAACTTTTTCAGGCCTCGACTAGGTTGTAATGCGTTTATTTTGTCAAAAAGGTCGGAAAATACGGTCAACTGAACGTTTCAAAACCAGCGCCATTTTGAATGCGAGATTCCGCGAGAGCTTTTTAAGCTAAAGGTCAACGGTCGGTCAGTGACGTCACAAACAGACCAGCAACCAAACGTGGAAGTCGGGTCTGTGTGAGTGTCCACAGGGCAACCGGCTTGGAAAAATGTCCAGTTCAAATAATATAAAGAGGATTTCAAAACAACATATAGGGATGAAACTCCTTTTCAGTAGTTGGGCCTTTGTTTATTCCCCCTTGTTATTTCATCTTTCTCGAGCCATGTTAGGTGCGTGGCGTTTCGGTCTTTTTCGTTGTGTTTACTCTAGCTTTCACTACAGGCTAGACCTCATCAGGGCCTTTTATTGGGTGTTTTATTTTATTTTCCCAGTTTAGCCTTGTTTGTTTCATCATGTAATGTTCGTTCTAGTTCAATAGACTAGCGATTTCGTGGCCTCCCTGGGGTAGGGTTTGGGGTTGGGCTAGTTGCCGGTTCTTGCCATTCACTGTTTTTTCTCTTGGCTTGCCCTTTTGTTTCTCGAGTTATATCGTTCATTTACGATGTACGAGTGAGGGGGGTAGTTCGATGTTTAACGAACCGCTCATTCTTTCTTTGTGTGGGGTAGTTCGTGAGCGTCTGTTGCCCTGCCGTGTTGTCGGCTGAATGGATTGTATTGTGTACACGGATTACGTGTATCCAGCTTTGTCTCGTTGCTCGCTGACATTTTCTTGCCCCTCTTTCTTTTCAGAAAGTGTTGTTGTTTTGAATTTTCTCTCTTTTCTCTTTTTTTCCACCATGCGTTTTTTTTTTTTTTTTTTTTCCCCTTTTTATTGGCCATTTCGTAGTTTGTTCCATAGGGCAGCCATTTTCTTTCCCCGTCTGCATTTGTTTACATCCCGATCTTTGTCATCGGTATCTGATTAGCAATTTGCTTTATCAGTCTGCACCTTTTTTTTCTAGTGGAAGGGGGTTAGTGAGGGTTGGGAGAGTTAGTTAGATTCATTTTATTTAGGTTTAAATTTTGGCTTTCCATCTGTTTGTGGGCGTTTTTTGCTCGTGCTTTTATGGCTGCACAAATGTAGTCAATGTAGTCGTCCCCTATTGTTGCGACTATTTATTAGATGTTTTGATTTTTTTTTTTTTTTCTCCACCCTTATGTTTGCAGGTAGGCCACCGTTTGGTTTCTGAGGGGTTTTAGCTGTTTTGTTGTTTTATTGGGTTAGGTTGCTTGCCTGATTAGGGCAGCCTTTTTGTTTCTCAACATTTTTGGTTTTGGGCTTTCTTTCTTTGCCTGGGCACTTTTCTTTTTTTTTTTGGGGGGGGGGGGGGGGGGCTTTTTTTTTTTCAGGGTTTTTTCATTACAGGCCTTTTCTGCTGTAGGCATTCGTGCTAGACTTACTGTCTTTGTTCTTTCTTTCTTAATGTTCTCAGATGCTAAAGAGCATATTAGGGACAAACTGCGATGTCGACCGAATGGTGCCGTGGCTTCGGCGCGGCCCCGTGAGAGTGCCGCTATTTTTCCCTAAGCCCTGTACTATTCGTTGGTGCACAGGCCAGCCAAGTTTCTGTTTACCTTTCGGCTTTTACTTTTCTCGGTTGTTTTCATTGTTTTTTTTGCCTCGTTTTTGTTTTTGTTCTTAGACAAGGCAGGGGTATTTGTTGGTAGTTAAATAGTGTATCCCCTGTTTTCCTTTCTTTCCCCGGTTTCATGTCCATTGTTTTTGTTGGTTTTCTTTCTCTCCCTTTTTCTTCTGCAATTTATTACGAGTTCATTCTTGCTGAGGATTTGTGTGTTCATTTGCCTCTTTGTTGATTTCCTTTCTTTTCTGGAGGGTTTCTTGTGAAAAAATTTTTTCCCCTTTTTTTAAATTTTTTAATTTTGCATTGGGTGCCAAGGTGTCAAAATGTATTTCAGAGTCCTTTGGTCTGTCGGGAAAATTTTCCCTTGTTGAATGGCAGGACGGAGGGTTTCATCCGAAGAGACCGTTCCTTCCATCTCCCAAGGATCAACCTATTGAAAGCCGGGCGATGCGTGACCGATACCTTTCAGTAAAAAATCATGTCTGTGTGGGTATCCACAGGGTAACCGGCTTGGAACAATTTCCAGTTCGAATCTCCAGGATGTAGCTTCCTTCGACGCTGTCTTTCGGGAAGGTGGGGAAGGAAAACAACGACCCTTTTGGTCTGCAGCTCTGCGCATCCCACGGCCCACTTTGGGCGTGGCTTTTTCGTTGTGGACCGTTGATGGTGAAAACGCGCCTCATTCGCCATTCGCCTCAGGGTCTGTTTGTGACGTCAGAGACCTACGTCACGGATCTCGCGCGTATTTCGAGATTAAAACAAGCAGACGAAATTCGGCCTGATCGGCATGCATTTCTTCCTTCGTAAACATACTTTTTCATGGCATTTACATTTTATTAGATTTAAAGGTCATGTTATGCACTAGACTTTCATAATTGGGTCGATTTTCAACGTTCCGATGCAAACAAAAACTGCCTTTACAACCCTTTAAAACCTTGGATTATAACCTTGGATTTTACCCTCATCTCTTTTCGTTTTTTGTTTTTGTTCGTTTGTTTCCATTTTTGCTACGGGGAATGGGATGGGGGGTCGCACTTAGTCTTTAGCCTCGTGAAACAGTCTTCCCATATGCTTTGGTATTTTCTTCAACTTCAGCGCTTTTTTTATTTTTATGCCTGAATCAGTTACGAATCGGTAGCTTCCCAGCGTTGCAATGGTATCGTAAACGGTGCGAAATGGTGGATTTCCCTGGCTCACACCAGTGTTTTGAAAAGAAATACTGGGCACTGGTCTGAAAATCTTTGGCAAGGTTCACAGGTATATTCTGCCAAAGTTATGCTTGTGTGCACTGACGTGTGTTTCGGCATGTGTGTGTGTGTGGACGGTTAAATTGAACTTTACAGTTGTGTGTGTGTGTGTGTGTGTGTGTGGGGCGTGCGTGCGTGCGTGCGTGCGTGCGTGTGTGTGTGTGTGTGTGTGAGAGAGGAGAGAGAGAGGAGGAGGAGAGAGAGAGAGAGAGAGAGAGAGAGAGAGAAGAGATTATCTGTCACTCTCACGGTTAAAAATTTTTATTTTAGTGAACACGCAAATCTGACCCCCTCTCAGCTCCCCATGTCATTTCCTAGGTCCGGACTTCTTTCCTGCTTCTTTCTTCTTCAGTACCATTAGAATGTAATTAAAGATGTTTCCTGTGCAAGAATGTAATTTTAAAAGCTTTCCTACTTTTCTGTACAAGATCGTCCTGAGGTGATCCTATGCAGTTGACGGGACGTTAATATCCAAGAACTGACAAGAATTTAAAGAGGAACGATTTGACACGTCTCCTCAGCATCCGAAGACTCATACAAATTCACCACTTCATCTCAGTTACAAGGTATGTACATTTTTATTTACCATTGGGACAGGCATGCGGAAATGACGTGACGACGAACACAGTGCAATGCGAAAAGGCGGATTGTGGAATGTTTGTTTTGCTTTGCGTCATACCAAGAGCGTCATTTCATTGACATGTGATAAGGAATCAGTCGCTAGTTCCTGTCTCGCGACAGCAAGCAACAATGGCGGCGTCTCGAGTCGCGCGATTATTTCAACTTCTCGACGACATTTCGGAACAGTGCTATGCCAAATGGCACCACTCTTAGACAGCAACAGAGAGCAGACCTTTTTAGCAAGGCGGCCAGTATGTTCGTAGTGTGAAACTGTTTCATGCAGCTCGGCACAAGTTCGATGTTTTCGCGTTCGTGTACAGGAGTCAGTTGAAAACCGAGGTGCCACACCAACATGAACACCGTTTCAGATTATTTCAGCACTTGTAAAGTAGGGTAAATGTTCAGATTTCTTTTGTTGAATGGTCGGTCAGTGAGTGCAATGAGGGAAATCAGACAAAATGAAGAACCAAACACTATTTTGTTGTTGTTAGAAACTGTTCTAAAACAAATCTTACAATTAGTAGTTTTAGTTTCACCTCCATTCAGAAAATAGGGCAAGTCCTGTTTTGAGAGGGCTTCTGTAACATTATAATGTGTTATAACATATATAAGCCTCGTTCAGATTTACTGAAAGAGCCTCTTGGAAGCTTTCAGCTCTGCAGTCCGTCTTGATTTAGCCAAATTCAAAAAAGACACAACTAACCCGGAAATGTATAAACAGTTTTATTTGCAACTCATTCTAAAATATCCTTCGTCGGAAAAAGTTTTTCACGGATGGTTCTAAAACAGAGGCAGGAGTCGCCGCGGCGGCTGTCTCCACAAAATGTTCCAGGAAACCTTTGACTTGTCGCCTTCCGGACGACAGCTCCATATACACTGCAGAATTACGAGCTTTTCCCTTTTGGCTCTAAAACATTTTATTGTTCTAAAAAAAAAATCTTTTTTTAATACTATCTGGTTTAAACAAAACAAAACATTTTTATTTTTTTTTATTTCATTCATCGTAATCATAAGCTAAACCAAATAAGTACAGGAAACAAAAAAGAAAAAATAAATAATCACACAGACATTTACGATGGCAAGAGGCAAATTGTTGTAAAAACGTCAGAGGCAAAAAAACCCAAAACAAAGCCCAAAAATGAAACAACGAAAAAAAAAAACAACAAAAAAAAAAGGGCAAAAAACAACAAAAAAACGGGAGGAGGGGGGGGGGGTTAAAAAAGAAAATTAAAAAAACCGAATGGTCTAGTGATGTTGTCAAAATTATTGATCTGAGGAGAAGAAAAGGGGGAGGTTTAAAAAACGTGTAAACTTCTTCGCTTGTATCATAAACTAATTTTGGCAGATTTTACAGATTTACAAGCGGTCGGTTTGGCGAAAAAAGTCGTGGACTATAGCAAATATTTTTTTTAAATTAGTTTTTTAAATGTAGCGGGGTTCGTTTCCAAACAGAAGTGTATTGATATTTCTTTCTTTCCTCATCTAGTTTATTAATGGTTTTATTTCTAATACTATTAAAAGGGGACAATGTAGTAGGAAATGCTCTGATGTTTCGGGTGTAAAATCCGCATGAACATATAGGGTCTTCTAACAGGTGGTTTTCTAAAATAAGTCAAATTTAAATCGCTTATAGCAATTCGAAGTCTACAATGCTTAACTTGTTCCTTTCTAAAACCCAAAAAAATAATATATGGGAAACCCCCACAGTGTCATTCTTTGGGACAAATTTTTTTTTCAGCAGACTAATTGAAGGATTTGTTTGTATAGTTTGAGGTAATGTGTTCCACAGTTGGGTAGTTGAGGGAATGAATGAATTTGCATATAGTTCTGTTTTGTGAGCGGGAATAAATCTTTCATGTGGTCGTCTGCGATGATACGGGTTTGTTGTTGAAACTAGAGGTGGTACTAATTTTGATAGGTATCCGGGGCATTGGAAATTAATCATTTTGTGAAACATTAATAGCTTGTGACGTTTTCGTCTTTTTTTTAAATGTGCAAAATCCAGATTCTTTATACAACTTTTCGTGGCTTGTTCCTCTAACAGTTTCCTAAAATAATTCTTAAGCTTCCAAATGCAGGTTTTCGAGCATTTTTTGAAAGTGTTCCAGTACAATTATCCCAAACAATGTCGGCGTAGTCAAACTGTGGCAATATAAAGGATTTTACATAGTATCCAAGGCTTTTCTGCATAACTTGTACTTAAAGGAACGTAAATTTTAAAATAAGAAGGGTTACTTTTCTAATAATACTTTTTATTTTTTTCCCCATTTGCAGTTACTTTGAAAAATCAGACCTAAGTGTTTGTGACATTCCTTGTCTTCGAGCAATATTTCCAAATGACAGTGGGAAAACTGGATGGTTGTCTTTTTTAAAAATTTTTAAACAGTTCATTTTTTTCAATTAAAATAACTTTCCATCGTTTCGCCCAGCTGTTAATTTTTTTCCAAGTCAAAATTTTTAAATTGCTGCTCTTCTGTCGGGGTCTTTAAATGCAATTGACACACTTGTGTCACCCGGGGAAAAAGGGTTTTTTTATAACAGATTAAATTTATTTTTGGTTATGTCTTTTTTATATATTATATGAAAATAAAAAAGGGGCCTAAAAAAGACCCCTGTGGAACTCCAGAAGGTACTGTTTTGTTTTTCAAAATTTTTTCCCTTTTTAACAACGGCTTGTTTGCGATTTTGTAAAAAATTTTGAAACCATAATCCCAAATTGCCTCTTATCCCAACAGCTTCTTTTTTTTTTCAATAATCCCTTGTGCCACACTCGATCGAAGGCTTTGGAAATGTCAAAAAAAAATGGATTGTTTAGTTATTCCTTGATCGAATGATGTACATAGGTCATGATATATTGATGTGAGTTGGTTAACTGTTGAGTCTCCTGGCATAAATCCTGACTGGGATGGAGTAATAATATTATTAACCTTTAAATAATTCAACACAGGCTGTGAACACATCGTTCTAAGACCTTGCCTACAAAACTTAAAGATGATGATGATGAAGTGATGCTTTATGTCCCCCAGATGTCATTTTACAAAATTAGGGCAAGTTTTTGACCAATCCCGAAGCACGGTGCAAAAAATCTTTTACGTCCAGGGAAAACCCAGAAGGCTCGTTTGGGAGGGGACACCCCGGGGACGTCCACCTCGACTCTCACACACCCTCCTGCCTGAATTTAACAGCGAAATAGGACTTAATTATTACACCGTTTTTTGGGGCCCTTTTTTCCCCTGTAGTGGTTTTTACATGGGGCAATTTTCCCCAAATGTTTTGAAAGATCCCTTCATTAAAACAGCGGAAAAATAGGAGGGTTTTAAGGGTTCTGTAAAAATTCAACTGTAGCTATCAAAATTTGTTATAAATTTAAATATGGGGCCCTGTTCCCTTTGATTTGTCTACTTTTTTTTTATTACACAAAAAAAAGGGTCAGCGTGCGTAAGTAAAATTCAAATTTTTAGAGCAGTGTACTCTACTTTGGATTTTTTTCGTTTGGATTGTCTAAAATCGATTTTTAAATAAAATAATCATTAAAGGGGTTTCCCCATTGAAGAAGATGGGAGGAATGCCGTCGGATATGTTTTTTTTTATTCATAAATTTTTTTACCATTTTCCCAAATTCCTTTCCCCAAATTGGTTTTGGGGTTCAGATGCCTTTAAATCAAGTACATTTAAATATTCCAGTTTTCTGTCTCTAATCTTAGTAGTTACTAAGTTTCTATAAGTCCGATAAGCTCGCCAGTCTTCGTCTTTATTGCTGCGTTTTGCTTTTTTAAACAACCTATATCTCTGTTTTATAGCCCAGCGAATGTCTGCATTTATCCAACAGCATCTTTAGAGCGAATTGTAAGGGTTTTTTAACAGGCATGCAATTGCAGGGGCTTCGAAAAATATAGTATTAAAATGTTCAGCACAGTCGTCAATGGATCCATTTTGCAAGCATCGGCCCAGTCTATACGAGACAGCATGTTGCAGAATTTAATGGCATCTAATTTGTCATAATTGTATAATGTTCTTTTGAAACTATAATTAGTATTGGTGTTATTGATCACTGTTGCACATGACACACAGTGGTCACTACATATTTCCGGCAAAACCTCTATATTTTAATAACTTGTGGCGTCTGGGTTATGATAAGATCAATACATGTACTACTTGTCGGAGTTATTCTAGTGTCAGAATTAGTAAGCTGGTGCAACGAAACATGTGGAGAATATCAACTAAGTGCTTGTTTGGGGAAAATTAAAGTGGAATTGAAGTCCCCAAAGGCAAAAATTTTAAACCAGTGTTATTTACTTTCCCAAAAAAGTTTTGTCTGACAAATCCCAATAGTCCCCCTGGGGCCCCTCGGTTGTCGGTAGAATGAACCTATTTGGGGTTTTCCTTTTTAATTTTGGTTTCAATCCAAATAGCTTCAAGACCGGGTACAAAGATCGGGTCTGTGCTTACAGAATAAGTGTCGTTTCACGTAATGGCTACTCCCACCACCACTGGGTTTTTAACGGTCGGTCTAGCCCTAATGGGTTTGGAGGGAAATGTAGTAAGCCCCTGTTTGAGCTCTATTATAAAGGCGGAGCTAGCCATGTCTCAGAACATGAAAATAATATCATATTTATTGCATTCAGTTTAAATGTCCGATATGTTTTTTTGGTATACTTCTTGCATTGAGATGAATTATTTTGATTTCATAATTAGGGGTAGGGCCTGGGTTAGATTCGATATCTCCTGAGCGTAAGAGAAGCAATTGTAACAAACCAGATGACAAACTTGATAACTGTAATCTATTTTTTTGGGGCGGTTCCGAATGAAAACAACGAGATGTGGAATGCCCTGTGTTTTCAACAACAGTTGTCTGCTCAGCAAAAAGGAAAAAGAATAGGGCTATCGTCACTCGATTATGGCTTCTCGTGCAGCATAGAATATAAAATGAGATCACTGATAATTTACAAAAAAATTACTTTGTCATGATTATTGACCGCTCTATTGTAAAAACATCCAATCCTGGCTCTATAAACACACAAATCATTCGCCATTTTATGTAACGGTTCCCATGAGAACGCAAAACAAAAACAAGCCCAGGATGGATGTGTAGTTTTGTGCGGTATACAATAACAACAAGCGACTGTTTTTCCAATCCAGTCTCTCTCAAGGCTTCTCCCTAGAAAAAAATAACTGTTCATTCTGAAATTTAAAAAATGTTAACGGGAAAGGGAAAAAAAGAAGACAAAAACAAAACAAAACAAAAAACAACAACAACCACAACAAAACAAGAGTGATGGAGAGAAAAAACTAGAGTGATAAATTAATTTCTTAATTATTATATACACTGTCTTACAGATATAAAATGTGTATGGCGAGGGTTGTTTGCGCCGCAATAGGCGCGGTAATTTACATCATTATTAAATAAGGGACTATAATCACTCTTTGTAGTCTAAATCAAACGAAAGGGCTCGGTTTTTTCCTTTACGTGTAGCTACAAGGGAAAAAACTTTGGCGTGCAAGTCAGGCTACAGTTACAGATTCGTTCCAATACAATGCGCATTTCGTAACACTACACTTTGTTTGGGACACGATTGTTTGCAATAAGGTATCCTACCGTATCTTAATTTAGAGTGTTACTTAATGTGCGGGGCTTGATTGAGTGTTTGCGTGTACCTGAGAGTGCGGTGTACGATGATTTACGATGTGCGGGGGTTTTCGATTGTTTGCGTTTTGTGTGTTTTTGTGTGTGTGGGGTTGTGTGTGTGTGTGTTTTGTGTGTGTGTGTGTGTGGTGTGTGGGTGTGGGTTTGGGGGTGGGGGTGTCGTGGGGGGGGGGCAAGTGTGTGTGATGTGCTTGGGTGGCTTTCCGATGTGCGTGTGCGTGCGTGTGTGTATTTTTGGTTTCCAGTGCCTGTGAATTTTTTCGGGCTTTTTAATTAAAAATGTACAGTCAAGCCTACTAAATGAGACTATTTTTACATCAAAGTAACGGTCGGGCGCAAACACGGGGGGACAAATAAACCTATTATATGCAAACCTACGTTTCCTATTTTTTCTAACGCCTGGGGGGTATCTCAAAATTTCAAAAATATAATGCCTAAAAATTAAAAAAATACATGTATGCACGTGGAAATGCGTGATCTGTACAAAGCTCTGAGGCGCGTAACTATAAATAACAACCGCTAACTTTAGAACTAAAAAAAACAACTCATATTTTCAAATACGTTTAAAGGTCACCACATCGTGACCGGGGCTCCAGTTTTTCTCTAAACAGTATTCACAGGCGCTCAGTTGTAATTTCTATAATAAAAATAAACAGAAAACAAAAATAAACAAAAACAAAACATCGTCTACTGCTACAATATACATAGTGCGTATGCGCTTATACGTTTATGACGATCAGTCGCAAAATAAACTAATCAGGATTACAATATTATTACACAAATCCAAATCTAGAGGCAAGGAAACGCGAGTGGTTGACGCATTACGTCTTAAACACATATTCTCTATCTTTCTTTCAGTGACAGCGCATTACAAAGTTGTCAGTACAATCGGTAAAACAAATACAATAGCTATACGATATCTTCAAGACCATAGCATTCAGGGCACCAGACACGTGATGATAAACAGCAACCTACTACCATTGAAAATGGAGGAAAACATGTTTTATACTAAAAATATATAACAGTTTTTGAGACTCTTCCACTGTTACAACGCAAGAGACGTAAGACATGCCCATAAGCACGTCAGCATGATCCAGGATTGCAATAATTATAATTACACAAAACATATCCAAAAAGCGAGACTGATCTTCCCTCCAAGAGGGCACGAATGACAGAGGTATTGAGCATTGAATACACCGAGATCCTTAATGTTACAATGACAGCTCATTGCCGAGACTGTGCCAGTCAGACTAGCACGAGATACAGGTAAATGTGAGATCTCTACACGTGCGTTGTGAGCCTCGTGCTAACAGCGGGGGGGGGGGGGGGGGGGGGGGGGGAGGGGGGGGGGGGGGGGGGGGGGGGGGGGGGGGGGGGGGGGGGGGGGGGGGGGGGGGGGGGGGGGGGGGGGGGGGGGGGGGTTTTTTTTTTTTTTTTTTTTGCCTACAGCTTACAATACAAGGCATATCCTGAAACACTGCAAAATAATGGGACACAAATGTTCAGAATATGATATCTTTCAGTGTTTTACTTTACAGTGTTATTAACACTGGATTACCTGGATTGAGTGTTCTTGCATGTCCTTAACGCTTGTGTGTGCGGTACGATGATTTAACGGTGTGCTTGGGTTCGGTTGTGCTTACGTTTGTGTATGTACGTTTGTACGTACGTACGGGGGGGTTTTGTTGTGTGTTGGGGTGGTGTTTGTGTGTGGGGTGCGTGCGTGTGTGTGCATTTAGGGAAAAAAAGACGGAAAGAAACAAGGAAAGAAAGGGGAGAGAGACAAAGAGACAGAAAGTATTTTGTGTGTGCGCGTATGTTTTTTTTGCTTGTTTTTGCGCCGCGTGCGTGTGTGCGTGTGTGTGTGTTGGTGTGAAGGCGCGCAGTGTGTGTGTGTGTTTGTGTGGGGTATGTGTGTGTGTGTGGAAAGTTCCCGTGTTCTGCGAACGTTTCTGACTATTGTAGGTAATGTAAAGTCAACACTACTAGCAAGTCTACTTTTGCATCGCCGTAGCGGTCGGTCGCTATCTCGGCAACAACATGGGACTACTGTATGCAACATACGTTTTCTGTTTTACAAACGCCTGGCAGTAGATCATTACGATTTTACCAATGCCGCAGGAGGTCAGCATCACGTAAGTGCGTGATCTCTAGCAAGACTTCAGCATTTGGGGCTTCTGACGCTTAACAGTGAAAATCAACCGCTGCTTTCAGAACTAAAAAAAACCCCGAATATTACAAACACGTAACGGTCACCAAATGCTCAAGCTATTCTGTGGTAACAGGCTCTCACCTGTAAGATTCTGCAAGAACATTGTCCATTGCTACAATATACACGGTGCCTATGCACAAATACGTTATTGACAATCAGTCACAAAAATTAATAAACCAATCAGGAGTACAATATTATTACACAAATTGACATCTGCGAACCAAGGAAAACACTGGAGGTTGATACATTACGACTTGGACACTGTATTCTCTGCCCCTTTTTGTGAGAGCGCATTACAAGACTGAGCATCATCGGCAAAACAAACGCAACGACTATACGCTCTCTATAAGACCGTAGCGTTTAGGGCACCAGACATGTGATAGTAAACAGCAGTTCACTACCTGGAAATGGAGGAAGAAAAATGAATATACGGAATATAAACAAAGTTTTCAGGCTCTCAGCAATAAGGTTCGATAAGAACTCTTCCACTATTACAATCAAACGAACCGTAAACACATCAGTGGCATGACATAAAAAAATTTTTATACTGTGTGTTCCTGTCAAAATAAATATGCGTTCGTTTGAACCTTTTTGTGTTTACATAAAAAGTGGCAATCAATCACTACGTAAACTAACCGTGATCCAGAATTCCAATAATTATAATGACACAAAACGGCATTTCCCAAAAGCGTGACTGATCTTCTCTCCATGAGGGTACACAGAGGTACTGAGCTTTGAACACACCGAGGTCTGTGATGTAGTAGTGACAGCTCATTGCCCAGACTGTGCCAGTACCTTTACGTCAGACTCACGACAGACCAGCACGACAAAGGGGGGGGGCGTAAAATATGCGGGGCTCTACCCCGTGGGGATTGTGGGGCCTCGGGGGGCCCAAACCCTCCCCCCCTTCCCCTTCCCGTGTGACCCCCACCAAAATGGGAACATTTTTTTAGCCCCTAAACCCACGTAGGCCTTTGGGGCCCCCAGGCCCCCACTTTTTTTTTTTAACCCCTTGGGGGAAAAGTTCCCCCAAAAAAAGGGGCGATTTTAGTCCCCATCGACAATGGAACCTGAAAACCAAAAGCAGTTTTTGGGGTGGGGATCACAAAAATTTTGGTTAATTTGAAAGTATATATTTAAAATTTTTTTAACCCCCCAAAGGGTGGGGGGAGATTTTTTTGTCTTTATCGGGGTTCCCCCCCGGAAAAATGTGGGTTAAATTAAAAGGCAATTCCCGGGTGTGGACCCCCTTTCAGCCCTTGATGGCGGGGTTTTTGGTTTGGGGCCCCCCACCCCTTTTTAAACCCGGGAAAAAAAAGCGCCCCAAAAAAAATTAAAAATTTAAACCCCCCAAAAAAAATAAAAAATAAAAAAAAAACACACCCCACACCCCCACCAAACCCCCCCCAGGTTTCCGGGAAAGGGGGCAGAAAAATTAAAAGCGCCCCCACCCAATTTAATTCTTTTTTATCTGGAATTTTGGCCCTGGGTTTTTTTTTTGGTCAAACGAAGGGACTTGGGGGCACATCATTTTTAACCTTTTTTTAACCTTCAGTTTTTTTTTTTCAACACAGTAGAACTTTGACCCGCTTTTTAAAATAAAATATATACATGGGTAAAAACATCAAAAGGAGGGGAGGGGAAAAATAAATGAATTTTTTAAATCAATATAATCAAATTTAAAAAAACCCTGACCCTTAAAAGGGGAGCAAGCTTTTTTTGTCAGTTTTTAAAAAGTGAAAATGGTCCCCAGAAACAACAAAAAAACAACAACAGCACTGAAGCAGGGAAATCGGCAAGTCGTTTTTTCAAAAAATTTGTTTTTTTTTTAATTTTTTAAAAAGAAAATTTCGGAGGGGCCTACGAAAACACACCCCAGTACTGAAAAATTGTTTTTCGGTTTTTGTGTCCCAAAAACTAAAATTAAAGGGCCAATGGAACGAAATTACAGTTTCCCTCCCGGTTTTTGGGCCCCTGTCCCCCATAAAAAATTTTTTTAGTAAAAATCTGATTTTTCATGTTTTCTTTTTTTTAAAAGAAATTTCCAAAAAATTTTTATTACATTTCATGGGAAAAGTTTTAAAGTGGTTTTTGGGGGAAAAATTTTTTGTACATGGAAAAACTTTCCCGGGAATTTTTTTCCCCCTTCCCTTTTTACTTTTAACAAGCCCAGAAGGGCACTAAAAAGCCCGCTTCGAAAATTTCCCAACCCCCCCGCGAAGAACCCTCTCGTTGGCCCCTTTTTTTTTTGGGAAACCGGGCGCCCTTTCCAACCCTTCGCAGAGATTTTGTCCCCCAAAACTCGGTTTTTTTTTTGGTTTTTTCCCCAAAAACTGCTTACTACACGCAAAACCCTGCACCTCCCAAAAAAAGACTAATGGGGACATTCACCGACTTTCCCAAAAAGAAAGTCGACCCCAAAAGCCCAAGAAAAAACTGTCCCGTACAATCTATCCTCTGCCCCCCCGCAAAAAGGCCTGGCCAGTTCCCGGAAAAAATGAATCAAACTTTGTCCCCTGCTTTTTTTGGTTTTTGCTTGGCTTGATCTTTGGGGCCATGGCCCCCCAGGGTTTTTTCCTTTATTCCCCAGGCCCCGTTTTAATATTTAAAAAATATCCCAGGGGGATCTCTTTTTTTTACGTATTAGGATTAAAGTGGGTTTATGCGTGTCCCCGGGAGATACAAAAGTCTTGCAAAAGAAGTTTTTCCCCTGGGGTCCGAAACGTTTTTTTTTTCCTGCAAGCTGTTCCCCGGTCTATGGAATAAAAAACAAAAGGAAATAAATTTTTGCCCCCTACTTTCCCCATAAATTTCATGCCAAAAAAGCCCTAAAAAATGAAAAACGAGAATATGTGGGTGCAAAGGAAAAAAAAAAAAAAAAGCACAGAGGGAGAGAAGAGCAAAAGCACATACAAAAAAAGGAATAGTAAAACCAAAAATTTTTAAAATCACGTTTTTAAAAGATAAACGGAAAAATGAACTGGATCTTTAAAATATAAATCCCCCCCTGTAAAATGGAAAAATTTTTAAAATGATACCCTGAAAAGAGAACAGCCCGTCCCAAGGGTGAGCTGTCAAAGCCCGAGAGCAAAAAGTACAAAAGTGGGGGTACCCTTTAAAAGGGCCCCAAATTCTGCCCTTTTCCAGGGATTTTCTAGTTTTAGCCCCATGTTTTTGCATTTAAAATTTTTTAAAGATGCAAAAACCCCCGTATTTTACCTAAAAAAAAACGATAGGGTTCAGTCAAAACTCCATTTAATAAAAAACTAAAATGATTTTTTTGATACTTGGGGAAAAAAACGCAAACTTAATCTGCAAGAAAATTTGGGAAAGAATCTGTACTTTGGTGAGAGGGGGTTGCTCTGCCTAGACCTGACTCACGGTTGTTGCTGCTACAGCTAAGCGGGATAATTAATCTGGCTACACCTGTTCGCGGTCGTGCTGCTCCTGCTGTGCAGGATGATAGTTCTAGCTAGACCTACTCACTGTTGTGCTGCTGCTGCTGCGCGAGCTAATTGCTCGGGCGCGCGCGGGCGTGTTCTGTGTGTTACTTAAGATTATATTAAGATAATACTCCATTGTCCTCTACAAGGAAATTTGCTTTGATACATACCATCACTGTAACATGTAAATAAATAAAAAAGTTACCTATGACAATTCAACATAAGACGTATACATTTTTTTTTTAAAGTGTCAAATCTACAGTACAGCTAAAAAAATATTTATTAACAACATAACACACACACACACACACACACACACACACACACACACACACACACGCACACACACACACCACACACACCACACACACACACACACACACACACGCAGACGCACGCACGCATGCACGCACGCACATGAGAGAGAGAGAGAGAGAGAGAGAGAGCGAGCGCGCGCGTGGCATGCCCGCATACATGTACACACCCACACACGCGCGCGCGTGCATGCACACGAACATACATATATATATATATACACACATGCACAGCAGCAACAGGTCACTATTCTGCGACTTGACACAAGCAAAATAACACACTCTCATGGACAAGCATGTACACACAGTCCGACACAGCATGAAAGGCCTGCGACAGGCAGTTCAAGCTGTGCGCTCCCGGGGTACAACACTGACTACATGTGCTGGTTTAATTCTTTGCTTGAGAGTGGAATGAAAGAGTACTTGTAGCGGCTGAGTTTGCACTTTAGGATTCTGTAACGTTTACCTAAATGAAGCAGTTGATATTCTGAATGAAGGACGTGTGTAGCATCTGAGCAGATCTTTTGTGCTTGTCGGACTAGGGTCTGTTCAAAGATTTTCTGGAGTGAAGGACAGAGAGTACAGCCTGCTGTTTTTGAAGAAGTGTTTGTGGTGCGCAGGAGTTGTGATTTGGACTGAACTGACAGTCACACTAAGGGTACGACAACTAGTATGTGTGTGAACTAGACGAGCACCATTGTGAATGCAGCTGTGTATTTTCTTCTTTCTTTTTATTTGCTTGATATTTTTTTCATTTTTATTCTAATCAAGTGAGTGAAACTGTATAGTGTTTACTTACTTTTTATGTAGTTTTTCTATTTTTTGTCAAAGGCACACAAATGAATTTCCTTTTAAAGGATTAATCAAGTATTATTGTATTGTTACTGCTACTGGGAGCGGGGATAGCTCAGTGGCAGAGCGTCGGACTCTTGATCAAAGGGTCAGGGTTCGAGTCCCGGCAGGAGCGGTGGGATAATTTTCTTTCCAGGGTAACTGAGCTGATTCTTATTTCGGCATCTGTTCCACCCCTGAGTTACCGCAGTAGCACGTGAAATATCCTGGTCATTCTGCCAAAAGTACAGATGGCAGGTTACAGCTAAACACGCATGCAACTTACGTACGTGGCTTCGAATAAAGTGGCACTGTAAACTGGTGTATGGTTGTATGGTATATACAGAACATGCGCCGAGATGGCAGCAGTTTCACGGTGGCTATTCAAAATATGAAAACGCACTGCGTAAAGCTGTCATTCATGTTGCCGCTGCTATTACAACAGTTATATGGGCTAGCTGCTCTTGGTAGACCTACTCACAGTTACTGCAGCTGTTACAACAGTTATATGTGCTAGCTGCTCTTGGTACCCACAATTGCTGCTGCTATTACAACAGTTATATGGGGTAGCTGCTCTTGGTAGACCTACTCACACTTGCTGCTGCTATTACAGTAATTATATGGGCTAGCTGCTCTTGGTAGACCTACACGCAGTTGCTGCTGCTCGTGCTACTTCCACTACTACAGTGTGGACTAGTTATGGACGGACCTGTTCACAGTTGTTGCATGCGTTCACTCAGTTACTTCATACACTGTTGTGAGCCACATGAACTTACAGCAACACATTGTTATTATTGGGTCAGCACAAACACACACACACACACACACACACACACACACACACACACACACACACACACACACACGCTCATAACCACGCACACGCATTAACAGACACACACACGCCACCACCACCACCAACAAATTGCAAAGCTGCCTCTTGTGGGTGAGCCGCAGCATGTGGTAGGAAAGTAATCAGAAATAAGCGGGCTTGGAGACAGAACGACAAAGAGAAAAGCACAAACAAACAAAAAGCTAAATAACTGACCGTGTCTCCCTTTTGGAGCTTCGGCAGCTTTTGAATGCAACAGTGCTTTTTTCTCAAACAGTGTCATGGCATTGTCCTCCTCTTTGGACAGCTTTATCCCTGGACAGTATTGCACGACTTCATCAAGACAGATGTAGTCAAAGCATAGTATAATGTTAAAATGTTAAGATATATTATGTGGCCAGCATGGTTGAGGCTGTGCTTGACCGAATCAAAGTGCTGGAATCCGTTCAGTGTCAACTGTATGGCATCCTCAAACCGTTTTTTCTTTGTTTTTTCTTTGTTTGTTTGTTGCTTGTTTTTGTTCTGAGAGTGACAGAGAGAGGCCAGCATGTGTTTCCTTTCCCCCTTATTTCAGAATGGACTGATAAAAACTCGATATTTAACACCTAGTGGACCAGTATGTTGGAGTGAAAGCTAATTCATTAAACCACTGTTTAAAACACCACCCCGAAACCCTAAATCATTGTTCACAAAACTTTTCACTTCTGAAGCTTGAGGACTGGAAACCAAATAAACTGTGAAGGCAAACATATGAACAAAGAGCAAATAGCGCCCTTAATCGCGTTTATCTCCTAAATGGTGACGACAGTGAAAAAAATCGTAATATGTGGAAGGCAGATTGTACTAATCGGCCAGCCTAAACGCGTTTAAAGTTATAGCCTCATTTCTCTGCCTCAAACATGAGCTGAACTTGTGGACTCTTCAGCCAATCAGCATTAGAGGTTGTCCGCCTTTGACCTTTGCTCTTCATGCGTAAGGGCTTTGAAAGGTTAGACTGCAGGCAACGCATGCAAAGCTGTAATTCTGACTGACTATGGCTGTCTGCACTTTTTCTAATTGTAATTTCTTTTCTAATTTTCTTTCAGTGTGTTCAACTGGTGGTCTCTTCCTGAGGTAAAAGATGGTTAACATTGTTTAATAACACTCTGCAGACATAATTACTACTTTCTCTGTCTGTTCGTCCTGATATAACCGTAATGGTTGACTGGGCATAAATCACCAAGTTACTTACTTGTCTGTTTGTGTTGTAGATTTCACACATGAGCATTTGTAGGTGTACTTGGGTATATTTATCAGTATCTGCAACGTATTATTTTACACCGTGCTTGTTGCATCTTCGTTACATTAAAAGAACCAAAGAAAGAAAGAAAATTAAACTTACTGAATTGGTTGCCATTCTTTCTCGATCTCTTCCTGAGGCGGTTGAAGACGTACGAGATCACACGGTAGATGTAGACAAGTACGATAATGGGCGGAGCAAAGACAGGACGGTCATAGTACTCGTGCACCAAGGACAGTCGATTATAACGCCACAGTCTCACTGAGTTCTCCTGGACGATCCGGAAAGTGTTACTGAAACAAATATTATACATCACCCATTTCTGTTTGTAAAGCCGAGCGGTTGCTTCGTCGAATTTGTATTGTCTGCACGCGCCTATAGATGCACTTGTCTATACAAGTGAGTGCATGTAAATACATTTTGTTGGAATGTCCGACAATCAAACGACAGAAAGACCAACAACAAAAGAGCAGATCAAGCAAACGATGTCAAGCGAGTTTGTTTTTTGAATTCCGACTTGTCAACATAAAAACAGAATTGTTCATATGTTTGCAAGATTTGTCTGTATGTGTCAGTTGTAACGTTTGTGGTGCGTTTTTCTAGATACGTGTATACTAAGTCTTTAATTATTACTGTTTTCGTGGTTATGTCTGTTTTTGTGCTTGAATGGCATAGAAAGTCGAGCAACAGAACGTTGACTGTGTCAAGTAAACGTTGTTGTCATCATTACTTCACCATACCAATGAACTCTGACAAGATGAATGTTGGTCACAATCAAGTAGGCATTGAGCTCTTACAAGGAACAGATCGATCTAAAAATATTGTTGGCTATAGTCAAGTAGACTTTATGTCTATCATAGCTACCTGATCATAGCAGAGACCAGAGGAATGCTGGTTGCACTCAAGTAAATTTTGACATCATACTCATTCTTACCCGAACACAACAATAAACAGCTTGAAAAAACAAAAAAACTAAACTACAACTTAGTCACATCTAAGTCGACGCTGACATCATAGTTAACTGAACATAGAAATGAGCAGACTGACCGGAGGAATATTGGTCATAGTCAAGTAAACGTTACTGTTATATTTACCCGAACATAGCAATGAACAGATGGACCAGAGGAATGCTGGTCATAGTCAAGTAAACATTACTGTTATCATAAATACCTGAACATAGCAATGAGCAGATTGACCAGAAGGATGTTGGTCACAATCAAGTAAACGCCTAGCATGAGAGACATGATGACAGGGCTCTTTTCTGGACACCGGGTGATGGGGTCCAGTCGCCACAGGGTCTCGTTGGTCTCACATCCATCTACCACCTCACCTGGTGTGAGCATATTTGTAGACGTGGTTAGTCAACAAGATTCTAAAAATAAACAAATACCCCACAAAACCCCACCTCACCTGCCAAAGTCATACGAAGGCGAAAGCCGTCATCAAATCACAGAAAGAAGCAACGGGGAAACACAGCTCAATATATCAAGTAAAAGTGTGTTTCACTGTAATGACACAGGCCACCTTTTCTTGAAGAGGATATGGAAAAGAAGAAAGAAGTCGAATGTACCAGAAAGGCAGAATGCATGGGCAGTAGATAAGTAGGCAAAACTATATTTGGACCTACTCCAGGTTTTTTGTAGAGATAGCATCCGATTGCTCTAGGGTCTCTGCAGAAGTGACCTTAATTTCAGCGTCCACGGAGCCCCACCGCGGGCTTGTAGAAGTGACTCCTGATCAATTGAAAAAGAATACTGAACATTTGTTGCACACGTAAATAATTAAACAACAAGAAAAGAAGCCTTTTCTCTTTTTTCTTTCTTGACACGGTCCTTACAAAAACAATGACAAAACACATTTTCAAAATTTATTGGACAATATTGCATATTGCCGTAAATACATAGTTAATCACCTTTCACACTGTCGAGAAAGAGTTCACCGAAGATCTGGAAGTAGGGAAAGTAGACGATGTTGACCAGCATGTACCAGCCAGGAGGCGATTCAGGAAAGATGTTGATGTGGTAGGCGACACCAAAGCCAATCAAAAACACCAGCAAAAAGCTCAGGAACAGCAGCACATCTTTCATCTATAACAAGCAGAAAAACTCCGTTCCAGCAACTCGCATTCAAAGCATGTGACTCTAAATGAATGACTGTAGCTTTTCACGGCGCGCTTTGAATATCCACCCAAGTGGTGTAGTTGCAGCGCTGTTTGGTTCTTACATGGATGGTGCCACTCTAAACTGTTGCTATCTCGGCGCGTTCTGGGTACACCACACAACCATGCACCTAATCACGTCACTTCATACAAAGCCACATAGGTTGGGTGCATGCGTATTTAGCTGTAACCTGCCACCTGCACTTTTGGCAGAATGACCGGGTTTTTGTTTACGTGCTACTGCAGTAACATGGGGGTGGAACGGATACCGAAATACGAGTCAGCACTGAAAGTTGACACTGGAGAAGAAAATTTTCCCGCCGCTCCTGCAGAGACTCGAACCCGCGACCTTTCGATCAAAGATAGACAGATAACTTGCTTTCTTAGGCCCACTCAGCTATTTCGGTTGTATCTGGTCGTATCACTACAAAAACAATTTTCATTCACAGTTCATTAATCGTCTTAGAATTTTACACCAGCAATATATATGTGCATATGCATATTTTACTGGTGTAAAATTCTAAGCTGATTTACATATATATATATATGCATATTTTACTGGTGTAAAGTCCTAAGACGATTAATGAACTGTGAATAAAATAAAATAAAGTATAATTGTTATATGTATGTAAAACAATTATACACACATTCCAAAAAGGTAGTTCCTTCGATATTGCTCTTGTATACACTAGCACAGGAGATGCTGGTATCGTTGACCCTTTCTTCTAACTCTTCAGCTTCAGGAAAAAATGAAGAAGTGTTTGTTTTGGGGTTTTTTAGTTGTTTTTTCGCCAGACTTAGACTCGTTCACGTACGGTCGCTGATTGGCTGTGATGTGTTTCCCGCGCTTTTTGACTGCCAGAGTGGATGGGTCCATTTGAATCCCACTCACCATTTTCTGTATCATGATGACCTTGGGCCCCACGCTTTTGATGGCGTAGAAGAACTGCAGCAGGCGGAGGTAGGAGAGGACGAGCGCCATGCTGTAGAGGGCACGCACCCACCGGAAATCCCCACCGGCTGGTGGCAGCGACAAGCGGACAGTGATGGCGACCAGGAAGATCAGGTACAAGGCGACGTCAAATTGGTTCCACAGGCTTCTGACCCAGTTCCTGAATCTGTACTTGATGGAAAGCTGGCTCCCAAAAAGCATCTGAATACACACGCGTACACACACAGACACAGGCAAGCGCGCACGAACTCACCCTCACACACACACACACACACACACACACACACACACACACACACTTTAAAAATCAGCAAAAGGGCATTAATGTACCTTTGTGTATGAATAAATTCAGATTCTTCAGTTGACTGCTTCCCACTGACAGCACATTTTATGACACTGCCTGTAATTTTATTGATTATATACAACCATTTTCATGTGAAATCAGCTTTAAGTTCCAGATTGTCAAACATAGCAGACTGGAAGCCAAGGGATGATGTCAGACATATGTATGACTTCACTTAGATGATAACACACACTGAAGCAAAGAGTGATGTCATCAGCCAGGTTGTCGGACACAGTAATCCACTGGACGGTTCCAGGTGGCCAATCACTCGAGAAGCTTCAGCCACTCGAAATGTAATTAATAAATTCCACGCGAAAACCCCAAAGAGTGGCCGCCATGTTTGACCCACAAGCCAAAGCATTGCAGCAAAGCGAAAGACGACTGCGAACAAACTTTTCAAAATAAATAATGGCGTATGTTCACAGAGGATGGAGGGTACTGCTGCAATCAAATGAAATGGGTTGCGTTTATCTGAATGCTGGAATCAGACTATGTGATAATCGTGCATTTCATCAATCCACACATTCAACATATGGTGGTCAGACTGAAAAGCTTGTGGAACTGTAACTAGGGCAGCAGGGGAGTCCACGACATCGTTTACTGATTGAGAATAATTTTGTTCCTTATGCCAGTACCTTTCTTTACATCATTTTTATTGGGTCCAGGGAATCTATCTTTCTTTCGGCTAAGACAATTTCTCTCTCCCTCTCATCATCCCCACACCACCAGACTTCGTGTGTATGTTACATAAAGTGTTAATGGGGTACCTAGGAATCCGAAAACTGCTAATTTTACTTTTACGGTTGGTTTTTAACGACTGTTGCCCTCTGAATTAAATCTTCAACTGATCACAATCTTCCTAATCTCTCTTTTATAATCAAAGACAAATATTGGTACACAAAAAGTTCAGTTCATCAGAGATCTGTGACAGTAGCTTTTTCTGAGGCTATCGACGACACGCGCATGTGGAAGGGGAGCCGGACCTACAGACCCTTTAACAAATCGGGATTAGGGGCTATCTGAATTTAACTTTTATCTGCTCATGCATACGCGACTTGGTATGTATCAACGACCTGCCTGAGCAACTGACGGCGCTGGCGCGGCTTTATGCAGACGACACAGCCGTCTACAGAGTGGTTCTCAGCTGCCAGGACCAAGCTCAACTACAGCAGGATCTCCAACGCCTAGCTCTACGGGAGGAGAACTGGGACATGGCCTTTCATCCTTCCAGTGTCAAGGAGCAGGAAACCCTCAACTGTACCTACCAGCTACATGACCATACCCTGGCCACAGTGGACAAGGTAAAGTACATACACAGAGTCAGCTTCCAGAAAGAGATCACCTGGGAGGTGCACAGCAACAAAATGTACTCCAAAGCGAACAAGACTCTAGGACTCTGAGGTGCAACTTCAAGATCAGTGCGACCTCTACCAAGAAAACTGCGCACAAAGCATTCGCCAGGCCCATCCTAGAGTATGCCTCTCCAGCCTGGGGACCCACCCCGCTCTCCCCACACACAGAAGAACAGACAACTTAGCGGGGATACAGAGACGGGTAGCATGTTCTGTGCTCAACCGCTTCCAAACCACTTCACGCGTCAGCCTCACGTTAGAGCAAACAAAATATCTTTAAAAACAGAAGAAAGAAAATATCCATGAATTATGTGTTAAAACTAAAAACTTGTCCTGACAACCCAGCTTACAGCTGTGTTTTCGAGCCTCCGAACTTAAAACTTTAAGAAAAATCCAGCCTGACTCCACCTCTTGGTCTCCGAATTCTACCACTGTTTGAGGATTCTAAGATTGACCTGGATGTGGTTGATGACACTACAGTGACAGATACCCCTCCTTGGAGTCAATCTGAACCTCAGATCTGTCTGTCTTTGACAAAATATAAAAAAGATTCTACAAACCCTGAAGTATATAAACAAGCCTTTTTAGAAATAACATCCAGACATCCAAAATATATGCAGATATCTACCGATGGCTCAAAGGTAGACGAGAAGGTTGCTGCTGCAGCAGTGTCGTCTGTTGCTCCAAATAGCCCCTTCTCTTGTCGACTGAGAGACCACTGTTCTATTTACACACTGTTCTGTTTTTTGTTCTAAAACAAGTATACCAGTCAAAAGAGAAGAAATTCATGATTTTCCGAGACTCGCTCTCTGCTCTGCAAGCGCTTAAAAACTTAAAAACTGACCAGCCTCTGCTAATACAAATACAGGAACTTTTACACAAAATTAATGCAGACAAAAAGGTAACCATTTTTATGTGGGTTCGTGGACATACAGTTATTCGAGGAAACAGGCAGCTGATAGAGCTGCAAAAGAGGCTGAACCGACGGCTGGTCTCGTACCTTTTTCCGGCCCTGAAACCATTAACTTCCAAATATGTCTGTGAGGTTTGGCAGAGGGAGTGGGATGATGCTGGTTTGGCATCAAATAAGTTTTATGAAATTTTACCAAGGCTTTCAGGCAAACTGTTATCCTTTTGTAACACAAGGTAGGAAAAACAGATTACATACTGGTCACTCTTATTCGACACATTCATTTATTTTGAGAAAAGAAGAGGCTCCTGTTTGTGTTGCATGTAATACTGTACTTACAATTAAACATATATTGATTGAATGTGCTGACTTGTTGGAAGTCGGGAAAAAATTTTTCGAACAAAAGTCTTTGTATTCACTCTTTCGAAATGTGAGTCCTGAAATCATTTTTGACTTCTTGCGTGAGATTGGTATGTTTTATAAAATATGAAGTGTGTTACAGTAATGGTTGTGTCAAGTATTTTTAAAGCATTGTTCAAAATTTTATGTAGAACATTTTACACTTCCCTTTATAAATGTATTTTACAAAATATGAAGTATGTTAAGGCAATGTTTGTGTGAAATATCTTTAAAGAGTTGTACAATTTTTTTTTACAAAGAACGTTTTACAATTTCCTTTATAAATAATCAGGAAATAAATCTAAATTTGCTGTTAGCCCTGATATAACCCTTTGTGGTTGACTGGGCTCAAAGCACAAACTACCTAACTAACTCACGTTAAAGGGAATCAACTGGGAACTTGTGCAATCACAGCTGAATGGTGAATATGAACCCCTGCCATCGTGACGAGGCCGAGGTTACAGCCAGCAGTTTACCCTGATTCCCTACAGAACTCCGTGCCGTCAACATTCATTCCTGCCAAGAAAATCAGATGGACCTGGAAGGTCGAAACAGATCAAGGAAATAATTCCTGGCAGTCTGCCAACATGTGTGGCTATATTCTGACCTACTACAGGCGTTAAAGGGAAAACATCTGTCAGCTCTGGGTTCTCGACTGCCGGCCTGGACCTTAGTTTCTGCGTCCGCAGTACCTCGCTGCGGGTGTGTAAACTATTCAAACCGCTTTGATGTCCAGAAGCAGCCCACAGGACTAACCTGTCTGATTTCTTCCATGATCATGGTGGCCAGCCAGGCCCATGTGATGTACTCCACCAGCGACGGGGACACCTCGTTCAACTCCACCAGCATGAAGTAACTCAGCATGGACAGGTACGCCACGTACGACAGCTGGCAACAACATTGTATGGTATAGTGTCGAAAAGAAGGAACAGAATGGTCCAGCTATTCAAGCCCAATTCATATTACCAGGTCATTCAGCATGGCGTGTGTGTTGGTGCGTGTGCGTGAACGTGCATGCGTGGGCAAGCGTGTGTGTTGTGTGTGTGTGCGCGCGCGCGCGCTTCAGGATGTGCGTGTATTGGGGAAGGCTGAGACTTGTTCTGTAGCCAATTTATTATAGACTCTATGCCAAATAAACTAAAACATATTTTGCATGCAGACGTTTTAACCTCTGTGTGTGTGTGTGTGTGTGTGTGTGTATGCGTGCGTTTGTGTGTGTGTGTGGTGGGGAGGTGGTGGGTGATACTTGTCAGGGGAAGTGGCCACTTCATGTTCTTTGCCACCTAAATCAAGACATATATTTGAACATATCTGAATGCAGACTCACTTGCGTGTGTGTGGTGGTGGTGTGTGTGTGGGGGGGGGGGGGGGGGGGGGCAACGATATTGTGAGCCCTACAGCACTAGTGAATAATGCAACTGTTCATGCATACCTGATCTTAATAGTTTACGAAATGCAACCTTTAAAACTTGCCAAGAGGAAGTAAAACAATTAAAACAATGAGAATTCTACGCATCAGAAAACAATTAAAAAACTGAGCATTCTGCACAGTTTGTATTAAGATTCTGCACAGTTTGTATTAATGTGGAATGTATTCTTTTAAATGTTCTTAATTTCATGGAGTATCTATGATGATGCCATGAAGTGTTCTATGTTGAGAGAGAGAGACAGAGACACGTACAACGTTGAAAGCAAACTTGGTTACGGGAGCCGTCCAGAAGTGCACGAAGGCTTTGTGTCTGGGGATCTTTTTATTTTTGGCTCCGAATGAGAAGCAGGATACCCTCATCGATCTTTGGGTCGATTTGTATTTATCTTGTTCAGTAGAACTGTGCCCATTCCTGTCGGATACGCAGTTTCCCTTCCGCTTTGGCTCGTTGCTTCGATTTCCGTCTCCACTATTGACTATAGCGAATTTGAAGATCGGTGATAGAAGCAATACCGGAAATATGACGCAGAGAAATACCTGTAGAACATGAATAAAAACAATTATGATTACAAAAACAAAAACAATTCATGAGTTAATCACTTTTTAGTTATACATGGGCAAAAATGGACGTTTTCTGGAAGCACACTCAACTGCGTAAGTTAAACCAAATATAGGTGTAAACAGGTCTGTATAAAGCGAAACATGGTATAAAACTGCAAACACAACTCGGAGAAACGAAACATAAAACGAAAAAAAAAAAAAATGAAAATCAAAAAGAACAAAGTCTAACAAAAGAAGCAAAGGGGACCTTTATAAGTTTTGCGTCCGCACACCCCACTCTGAAAAATCAAACAACACAATGAACAATAATAGCTTAGTAGAAAACAGTATTACCATTATGAACAGTTTCCGGAGTAATTTTGCTTTCATTTTAAGTCTATTTTCTTCCAACATTCGATCACACTTGCTGTTTGGAATGCCATTCAGCCTCGGGAAGCAGTATTTTTCCTGCTTCAGACTGATTTGTCATAACTTTCCGATCTGGGTTTTCCCCCCACTGTATCCTTCAGAATCCGCCATTCTGCATCGTGTACGATGCCATTGAAAAACGGAGGAACTGCCGATTCACGACTGATGCAGGCGTAAAATGTGCATTCGATAAGTTAACACAACCTTTATATACAATTAGGCATAACGAATGGCATTTTAAACAGCAGGTGCATCCCCAAAATGCACAAAAATGGAAGCAAGACGAGGAAACAATAATTTAGGACAGTATAATGGGAAGTAGCCTTTTTCTGGGCCATTACTGCAATCTGTCGGAATAATCTACCTGTAAAAGAAATGAGCCTGTCGTCTATGACAGATTCTCTCTTTTTGTATGTATGTTTGTTGATTTTGGTAAGCAAGTCAGTGGCAAGATCTCGGCGTCTTGGTCACAACCCCCGAAGGGAGGCCGGGGATGTTTGTTGTCTCTCTCTTGTCTGGAATCTCAGGGCTGTCATCTGTTTCCCCTTTCCTATCTCCTCTCTTGTTTTTTTCCTGCCTAGTCCTCTTGCTCTTTCTGTCTTGTCATTTTTCTGCTAAAGGTCTATTCTCCTGACTGTTTTTTTTTTTTAACCAGAAAACTCAAATATCTTTCGTTAAGGGTTCGGCTTTTTTGTATGGCTCTTGTTGAGCAGCTAGATGATGGTAGGTGGTATGTGCAGCTTGCTGCCGTATGACACTGGTATTTGCTATTATGCATTTATATATATAACATTTTATTTATTTTATATTGTCTGTCCATTCCCTTTTTATATTTTTCTTTAACCTGGTATTGATCAATTAGACGGAATGGTCGACGATACCAGCATGTCCTAGCCTTATGTGCTCTTTTAGCAGGGGTAATATTGAAGGGACTAACTCTTCGAAAATTTGTGTCTGATGTTTGTGTGTGTTTTATGTTTGCGAAGTGATTAGTTTTGTAGATTGACTTGACAGAGGGTTGATATATATGTGAGAAGAGTTTAGAAACGTGTATTTGCTTATGACCTGAGTTTGACCGTCCTGATGTGACCCTGTGTGGTTGACAGGACATTAAAATCCAATTACTACCACTACTACTTGGTCACAATTTCAGCATGAAGACCCTATGTATGAAGAGCAGATAGCCCTTCCAGTCTCGTTTATCTTCTAAACGGTGATGACACTGAAAAACTCGGCATGTGTGAAGCTCAAAAAGGGCTATCCGACAGACATAAACGCTTTTAAATTTATCAACTCGTTTGTCTACATTTAAGCAAACTAAACGCAGAATAATGGACGCTCTGATCCTGCCGTTACCGATAGATACTAATGAGGAAAAGATTAACACTTGTACAGACCGACGCCGTCCCATGTGCCACTGAAGACCACAAAATATTAACTGGATATCACGCATCAAGACCCATCATAAATCAAGACCCATCATAAATCAATACTGATAGCAAAGAGGAGACGGAAAAATCTCGACTCAGAAGGGGTCACTGGGTCATCTGCTACGATGGCAGCCAATTTTGACCTTGAAACGGACAAGGCT
Source organism: Alviniconcha marisindica (assembly GCA_018857735.1). Classification (NCBI taxonomy): domain Eukaryota; kingdom Metazoa; phylum Mollusca; class Gastropoda; family Provannidae; genus Alviniconcha; species Alviniconcha marisindica. Next base: position 143,439 of record JABMCL010000772.1, on the reverse strand, counting down.
GTTGTCATGCGTGTCTAATCAGTTTCGAGTTTTCGAAGTCCCTGGCGTCAGTCTTTACATTGTTGCTGTATGTATTAAAAAATATATAAAAGGGTGGTGGTGGGGCGGGGGAGGGTGGGGTGGGGGGGGGGGGGGGGGGAACTTTGCCGATCTATAAATAAGAAGCCAGTGTTTCTGAGGCAACTGACGACTCGCATAATTATGTGCAACGAGAGCAGGACTTGTATGTTATGGACTCGCTAGCAGATTGGGATTAGGGGCTATCCGTCTTTAACTTTATTTGCTCTTCATACATATGGGGCCCCGAACAGAGCACTGGCAGAGAAATTGAGACATCAAATGCTTTATGTCCAGACCTGAAAAAAATGTGGCACGATAAATAATACTTTGCCGATCTATAAATAAGAAGCCAGTGTTTCTGAGGCAACTGACGACTCGCATAATTATGTGCAACGAGAGCAGGACTTGTATGTTATGTGGCACGATAAATAATACTTTGCCGATCTATAAATAAGATTAGGGGCTATCAGTGTTTCTGAGGCAACTGACGACTCGCGTAATTATGTGCAACGAGAGCAGGACTTGTACGTTATGTGGCACGATAAATAATACTTTGCCGATCTATAAATAAGATTAGGGGCTATCCGTCTTTAACTTTATTTGCTCTTCATACATATGGGGCCCCGAACAGAGCACTGGCAGAGAAATTGAGACATCAAATGCTTTATGTCCAGACCTGAAAAAAATGTGGCACGATAAATAATACCTACCTTCCAGGTCGCTGTGTAGACTGACAGTCGCCCGTTCCAAATGATGGACAGCTTATTTTGACATGCCGAGTGTCCAGCGAACTCCATCAGCTCGTACGACTCGGCAATGTTCAGCAGCGAAGGCGGCTCGATCGTCTCGGCTTTTTTCAACTCATGTGCACGAGGGGCCCAGTGCAGTTGTTCTCTCGCCAGCAGTCGACGAGTTTTATCGTGGTCACGTGAGTAGCATTCAGCCAGTATGGCCACAGCGCGCTCCTCCCAGACACTTTAGGGGAAGAAATTTTAGTTTTTAGCTTGTTTTTGTTTTTTACTGCACGTGTGTTTAATGAGCCGGTTTGGCCGAGCGGTAAAGCGTCAGTTTAATTCCCCATTTTGGCTCTCCTTTCTCTTCCAAAATTTTGATTTGTGGGTAGTCTTGAGGCTTTGCCACTTCACAATTGATAAAACATTAAAACAGTGAAACGGCTGTCTTCGCTGCCTATCTTAATAGACTCATTCTTGTGGTGACGGTGTAGCGTTCAGTCCCCCCAACACACACACACACACACACACACACACACACACACACACACACACACACACACACACACACACACACACACACACTCCCCAACCTCCTGAGATCTCTGTCTGAGCAAAAACTTAAACTGGTCTGGAAACTGCGAGCACCAGTCAGTTATACACCTGCATTTTAAATGTTTCTTTCTAAATTCATTTGTTGATAATTTTCATATTCGCCGGTCTCATCTGAAATAGGCCGTTTGCCACGGAGCCGCCACGTTGACCTTGGCTTCGCACCTCGGACAGAGACGCGTAGTTTGTACTATCGACTAAGTGTCAGGATGGTCAGCTAGCATTGTACATAGGCCGTATGCAACAATAATAATAATAATGTACATTTATCATGCGCTCATCAACGCCCTGAGCGCTCACATGGTACATATTAACCTAAATGTGATATTGTGTACACATGTAGAGCATAGTCCTACCAAAACAATTTACACAAAGTATTATACCAAAAAGCAAAACCAAAAAAAAAAAAAGCACTAAAAACACAGACAGACAGACAGACACACACACACACACACACACACACACACACACACACACACACACACACACACAATGACTGTAGCAGAAACTGGGTACTGATATTAGTTAGGATGGAAATACTGTGAGAAGAGGAAGGTAGGTGCAATGAGTCAAGGTATTAATAGGCCGTTTTGTCTGGATGCCCACAGGGTAACTGACTTAGCAGTATTCCCATTCAATCTTTTGAGAATGAAGCCCTGACACGGCTGATCATGCGTCATACTCTCTCTCTCTCTCTCTCTTTATTAATTTTTTACATCGTCTGCAGTAAGGCCGGCTTTCACACTCATTCCTACTTCTTTTCCATAAGCATTTGCTTATATTCTAAACCATATTACATCCACCCATTGCAGTTTCACATGTTTGTCATATTCTAATACAGTGTAATCATTCTTTCATCGTGTGTGTGTGCGCGCGTGCGTGCGTGCGTGCGTGCGTGCGTATACAGAGATTATAGTCTCGTCTTTTTGTAAACAATATATTGCGTTCACACACAATCCACTTTTGTTACCGTTAATCATTTACACTATATAAAAAATAAAAATAAAAAGGTAGATGTTTCAATTCAGTGTTTGACTCATTTTCTAAACACCATTTCTTTACATTATGGAGAGAGAAAAAAGTTTCTTGCTTTTCCATATGGTACAAAGCATTTTCATTTGCCTGTGTGTGTGTGTGTGTGTGTGTGTGTGTGTGTGTGTGTGTGTGTGTGTGTGTGTGTGTGTGTGTGTGTGTTGTGAGTGTTTTATTACTGACAAGCAACAGTATTAAGAGTAAACTTTAAAAAAATGTCTCTTGACATGTATATAAAATAATAGCGCATGAGTGCACTGTTTTGTTCATACATTGTTGTCTATAACGCCAATCGGATTTCTCCGCTTTTATTTTAACCTCCTGAAATTAAGTCCACAATGAAAAAGAAATTCAATTTATGCATAATTCTAATGGAGTGTTCTATTTCAACAGATGTACACATATGTAATAATGTTACTGCTATATGATTAATAAATCAGATTACTGTATCAAAGGGTTGACTGTTTCCTTTATAACCAAGCAACATGTCTTCACGGTTAACTTCAGATTGATCTCAAACTTAAGATAAACTGTTCTGTTCTTTCAATGATACCTCGGTGAGAAATCAGTGGTTGAATGTCGTCAGTGGGCTACCATTGTTGTGATCAATGTGCAGGGTTTTCCTCTTTTCCCGGGCAGGGGGTCTGGCTACATCCATGTATACCTATCCTTGTGTGATTTAATTGCGGCTTCTTTCTTTCTTTTCCGTCTTTTTCTTTCTTATCCATGATTCACCACAACTGGCCCATTGGCACTACTATTAAGTAATAGGGTACAAGTATTTACTTTGGCAGCCGTTTCTTTTCCACCATCATTTCCTTTTCTTTTTTTTGGTCTTTGGTTTCTTCAGCTATATGCCTGCCTGACTGCCTTGAGTTCAACTGAAATATCGTTCACACAGGTAGAAAACCTAACTAAACATTGCTTCTTCAATCCTGTTGTACTCGTTTCAAAGATATTGCCTAAGGCTGTCACAGTCTAGTTTTCCACACACACACACAAAAATCAAAACAAATCGCATGTCACAACACTGTCTACTGCGTCGGGCAAGGACGTCTTGCCCGAAATCATAGGAAGTAACACCAAAACGGTTTAAAAATAGCACCGTGGCAAACGGTCTATTACGTGTAAGGCTATGCACACAAGCACGCCGGCTCGCACGCACACGTACTCTCACACACAGGCACAGGCACGCACGAACGCATGCACGCACCCACCCTCTAACCCTCACAAACACACACACACACACACACACACACACACACACACACACACACACACACACTCGAACTTTTGGGTCCGAAGAAAAGCTCAAAAATAGCTATTGGTCGTTGGTTATACTAACATAACACACATACATACACAACACCGACTCTCTCTCTCATGCATACACACGCACGCACGAACCAAAGCTCAAAAACAGCTTTTTGTTTCGAGTTATCCTCACACTGAATGGCGCGCCAAACTTTGGCTGAGTTCTGCCATGTCCTTCTTCTCAGCCCTCTCCGACAGTCGCTTTAACAGGGCGCTAGCACAAAGGGCACCGCCTGCAAAGAACTACTGCATTAAAAGGAAATATCGAAGTCTATGCGATTTCTTCATCTTTGTGATATCATCATTAGCCTACTAAGTACAATCAAGCTTAGTTAAACGAACTGCACATGGGCGAGGGGGGGGGGGGGGGGGGGGCGGCTTGGTTACGAAGGTAAGTAGGTCCTACTTTTTCACAGCTTTATTTCGTGAAACTATAACTGCACAACAGCTAACAGTAACGGGTTTACACTTAACAAAAATGAACATGTATATAAATCGTACAACAGAAGGTAAGTAGGTTCTACTTTTTCACAGCTTTATTTCGTGAACTGTAACTGCATAACGGCTAACAGCTAGCACTAACGGGTTTAGACATAACAACAACAACAAAAATATATATATAAATCGTACAACAGAAGGTACGTAGGTCCTACTTTTTCACAGCTTTATTTCGTGAAAATGTAACTGCACAACAGCTAACAGCTAGCACTAACGGGTTTAGACATAATAAAAATAAATATATGTATATCGTACAACAGATGAAAAACTGAGACACTTTTATTTTATATTCAGAAAATAGCCCGAATAGAACTTCACCCGTGAGCAAAGATTTCAAAAATATACAATCATTTCTTTTATATATCATGATACAAAAACGACTCAAGTGTTCCAGAAAGCAAATGAATCCACGGCGATCAGCAGCAATATTGCCATAGTAACCGTGAAGAAAAACCTCCCGCCACACAATACTGACGGAAGATTTACGGAATCAAAGATTCAGCTTCAGTTTGTTCCTTTCAAACATGTCTTTTCACTGTTTAGACCAGAATGAGTAAGCCGGCTTTTTACGTTGGTATAGACCATTATACAGTAATACTCGCTTATGATTGTACTTTTATAGTTTACAGGAACGGATAGACGGCATGTTGGATACGCATGCCCTGAAGTAGAGTCAAAATACACTTTTAACAGCGAGATCTGTCACTGCTTCTTGACACTACTGGTTGGCTCGTTCCACCCCCACCCTCTCCCAAGCTAGGAAGCTGGGACTTTCTTCGCTCAGCCACATGGCAATTAATGAACTGTATGGTGCACGGAAACGTGGCTGGCTACCTGGTACTTGAAAATGAATGCCAGCAGCTGTAAACTCTGACCCTACGTTTTGAAGATTCTCTAATGTGATTCGGCCTAATATTGTTTTAGTGCATGGAAAATATTTAACAGCTGTGGAAACGAGGTTTTCAGTGTGTCAGAGGCAGACGGTAACTATACTATCGGTACATGTGTTAAAATCATCCACCGCCCCCCTCTTTGTGCATGTGTTTGTCCTGTCTCTCTGCGTGTGTTTGTCCTCTCTCTCCCTCCCTCTCTGCATGAGTCTGTTCTCTCTCTGCATATACCAGTTTGTCCTCTCTCTCTCTCACACACACATGCACGTGCACACACACACACACTGTATACACACTGACTCAGAGAACTTAAAACTGGCCAAAATGTGAGGGGTTCGAGGGAGCCCACCACCCCCACCCCCCACCACACACACACACACACAACCACCCTTCCTAAAGTTCCTACCAGTAAAACAAACGAAATATTCCCTGTACATGGTGTGTATGGTTGTTTCTGAATACCGCCTCAGTACTTTCTGATCTAGAACAACTTGGACTTTCCTTTTTTCCGTCGAGTCGTGTTCTGCAACGTCATTTTCATGTCTTTACTGAACTTCAAGAATAAAGATTTTATTTCCACATGTTTGTTGAAATTCAAGTCTGAAGACAGGAACCCGAAAGCCTATTGGTTCACTAGGCTTCTGTTCTGCCGGCTGCTGGAAGAGGCAAATTTTCTATTCTTGTCTTTCTGGAAGAAATGCAGTCTAATCTTTATGAACAGCCGAGGACACAGTCCTTAAAGTAAATGTCCAAGGTTTTTAAGTATGCAAAATGACCATCGAAATGACTGACAAATGAGTCACTAGTTTCAGATTTAATGAAATAAAAAAATGTTTAATTGGGTTTTTAATCGATTTTATTTTCTGTAGGCTGGCCGAGACTACAGTCTCGGGTTCTCCATCAGTCACGTGACTTTCCCGGAAGTGACGTCAGTCTGGGGAGTCAGTGCGGTTGCCATCTTAGATTCTTCAGTAACTGTGTATGCGTGTAGTCGACAAAAAAGTTAACTATGCCGGCCTACTGTGTTGCCGCGAACTGTAACAATTCGCAGACGACCCCAGGTATAACAATGCACGAGCTCCCGCGCAATCGACCCGCAGTGAGGCGAAAGTGGATTAAATTTATACAATTCAAACGAGCTGACTTTCTTGCTGCGCCGCATCACGCCCATTTGTGTAGCGAGCACTTCAGTGAGTGCGATTTCGCAAACCCATGGAATACCGCATGGGGTTTGCTTCGAAGCTGACACGATGTTCCGGTACTCTTTAAAATCCTGCCTGACAGGCTCAAACTGATACGGCTGTATCCTTGTGGGTCTCTCGGGCAAAGTATCAGTTTCGTCTTCGGAGCTCGAGTTGGCCATTTTGCAGCGACTCCCCAGAGTGACGTAGTAGGCATATGGTCACGTCATTTGGGCGTCATGGCGACGCTTTCGGTACGACAGAAAATGTAGTTTTTCGTGCATTTATAACCCTCAGATCACGGTTTCACCTACATCATCGTTCTCAGCGAGCTTTAACGGAAATCGCGTCAAGAATCACCCCTAACCTTGGACTTGTCCTTTAAGTTTGCACAACTCTGCAGGACATTCAAGTCAGTATTACACCGTTTTCACTAAGAGCGTGCTACACCGGTGTGTTTTCCTTTTGCGTTCTGTTAGTGACGCGTGGGGCCCTAATGTTTACGTTACCAGTGGCGACTTAGATATAGCATGACGCGACTCTGCAGTCAAAACAAAGACAATGAGCCAAAAAACAAAACAAAAAACAACAACACTGTACTCGTTCTCACTACTCTTCTCGTAGCAACGGCAGACATGTGAGTTGGCCTTTGTGCTAATGTCTTCATCGTTGAGAAATTAAGTTTAATCAATCAGTGCTGATCATCATCCTTTGGAAAATAGAAAGGCATCCCCCCCCCCACCCCCATTTGGGGGGTGGGTGCTAATCTTTGCAATTAAAAGCTGCACACCACGCTGAATTGTCTTTCTTTGATACAGCCATGATCGGGCACGATGTCGCATTTCCTTCATTGGCGCCAGGCGACCTGCTTAGCTAATGAGGCTCGCAGTATGCTTCAAGCGACAGCGCCAGTGACCTATCATTGCTGAAAGAATCTCTGATTAAAACCACACGCCATACAATGCTACAGCATTATGTGAGGCGGTTTGGCCTGGTGGTAATGTGTTAGGCTGGTATATTCCGTTCAAGGCCACTTGTTATTTTGTTTTTGTCTCTTATTTCAAAACCTCAATGTGTGGCAAAGTCCGACTCCATTGTTCTCTTCAAAGTTGGTGGTTTATGGACATTCCCATGTAAATTTGCTCCCCCGCTCTAAAAACAAAAACAGAAACAAATTCCTTTTTCCTTCTCCCCACTCCCAACAGTTCATAAAACAATAAAATTATACACATCGATGCCCATCTTAGGCAAAATCATTTTGGTGGTGACAGTGTAGCGTTCAGTATGCCCACCTCGACCTAGGTTCCCCCTCCCACCCATCCACCCACCCCCACACACATTGAATCTCCTGGGATTTCAAACCTATCTTTATCAGAAAGTGGAACAGGACGTTAAACTGGTTTAACAAAAGATGCAAATATAGTTATACATACCTATGTGGTCTCGGCCAGCTTTCCAGAAGCGCAGAGACAATTTTTCACGGTTGAAGAGAATTGCCCACAAAAACAACTCTCGCTGAGGATGATCGTAGAGGTCAGATTTAGGTTCTTCCTCTTCTGCTACGCAGAAACAGAATTGTACAACAACGACAACAACATCAACTACTACTGCTACTACTACCACGACGACGACGACAACGACGATGATCGCCACCACTAGTACTACTACTACTGAAACTACTTTTAAGAGCGGCCTAAGAATCAAGCAAGATTCATGGCCTCACAAAAAGGATAGTGCTTGTGAAAGTTACATTTACAAAGAAGTATGATGGGGAGGTTGTAGACAAAGTGGTTTGAAATAGGGGTAGCCTCCTGTCAGGGTGGTCTTGTATCAGGACTTCCACCGCAACCGAGAGCTGGTTTTTTTTATCCGTGACGCCAAACACACTTTAGTGACGTGAAACTAAAATGCGGGAAGGAGCGTATACATTGTTTTTCAGAGACAATAGACATGTCGTCTGTTATCTGAAAGAGTAGCCTACTAGATTCTTGTAGCATTCAATAGGCTACAAAAACAGATTAGTTGAAAGCTAAATGGAACAGGTCAGTTTTCAGCTGAAATCTAAGGCAGGCAAGCGAGGGAGCGTTTCTCAGATCAGCAGGCAGCGAGTTCCAGACACGAGGGGCCAAGAATGTAAATGAGCGCCGACCTCAAATACAACAATGACCCTATTTGATATGTACTGCAATCACTTTGTGTAACACTGATCACATTTCCAATGTCCATGAAATTCACGATGTTAAAGTTCGTGTCACTGGCAGGTCGGTCTAAAACTAATCCTTACTTTGAAACGCTTATTACTTTTCATTTTTTAAAATTGAATGGGGCAGTGATAATTGTGCACAATAGGTTAGAAGATAAAAGCGACCACTTTTGAAAGGAAGTATCCCTAGCCTAAACTTCTCGTGTGCTCTCAGCAGGTTAAAAGAACACGATCCGCAGTAATGGTTTTGCGATTAAACATGCCGTTGATTTTATATGATGACTTTTTGGGACACCATCACTAACACTTGTTTCACGAGCTGATTACCGTGTTGTGCGCTCTTTTCCCGCGCTACATTTTGACGCCACCAAAACGTCTATAGCATTATGGAGATAACACCAGGAAGCTATCAATTTTGAATACAGGTCATGGAAGAAATACATGCGGATTGCAGTTGTTTTTGTCACCAGTTGTTTTTATCTCTGTCGAGTGAACTTCTAATAATGTACAGCAACGTTCTAGAAAATAAGTAAATAAATAAAATGAAATAAATAAAAAGTCCACGAGAAAAGATGTGTTCTGTTGGGTTTTACCCCAGTCTGTTTTTAACTCATAACGATTGGTAATGTTTGTTTTTGGTAAAATTAGCCAGCAAACGAAAATAATAATGCAACAGACAAGTGACGAGTAAAATAACATTTCATACCAAAGAAATGTGGGGTTTTTGTTGTTGTTGTTGTTTTTTTAGTTTTTTGGCCATATCTGAGAAGGCTAGTTCCTTTAACAGGCAAGACTAATTTCCATCTGCTGGCTTCATTTGGTTGTTCTATCAACAGTTATGGAAAAGAAGTTAGTTCATAGTTTTTGATGTTCTGCAGTAAACGTTTAGCAATAGAACGTGCCGCTGCATTTATGTCGATTTTATAAGGTGATGTGCGTTCTTTCTCACACTTCATTTTGACGTCATAGAATGTCTTTGGCATCACGTAGAGAACACCAGGAAGCTCTCAGTTTTGCGTACAGGTCACGGAAGAACTGAATGTGGATTAGCAATCATTATTGTCATCGATTGTTTTTATCTATGTGGAGTGAATTTTTGATGACGTATTGCGGCGTTCTAGAAAAAAAAGTAAGTCCACAAAAAGATTTTTAACTGACAATGATTGGCAATTTTTGTTGTTGGTAAAATTAGCTGGCAGATGAACAAATAATGTAACAGACAATGACTAAAATAAATATTTAAATCTGAGAAGGCTAGTTTTTTTTATAAGCATACAGAAGAAATTGTTCAGACAAAATCTGGACACATGGGTATGAACCCCCCCCCCCCCCCCCCCTTCCCCAGTTTACTTCGTTATGGGGGATGTACTACCACCGCTATAATAATAATAATGTACATTTATCATGCGCTGATCGACGCTCTGAGCGCTCACATGATACATATTAACCTAAATATGATGTTCTATACACATGTAGAGCATAGTCCTACCAAATCTTTTTTTTACATAAAGTATTATACGGAAAACAAACGCACGCACTACAACACACACACACACACACACACACACACACACACACACACACACACACTACTAAATAATATCAAAGAAGAAACAAATTATACGTGGGTAGAAGGAGAAGTGCTGGTCTTTGAAGAGATGGATCATAACTTCGTTGATCAACAGCAGAACATTTTTAGGTATTGTTGGGTCTGGCGGCGCTTTGTAGGGAGTCAATGATTTACTGGGCTGTCCAGGACAAAATTAAAATAGTTTGTACTTTCTTTAGTATAGCAAGAGTTTATGTCTACGACACCGTTAGACTGTTGGGAGTACGAAGGCGACCCCATAAGTTTCTGGATGTGCAAAATCTGGTGACGTCACACAAAAAAATCCCTTTAACAGTACAGTGTAATGTAGTCATAGTTGCAACACCCACTCACACAACCCAGTTCTAGACGGCAAAATGTTTGGTACGGGTGACGGCTTTCCTGAAATTGTGAAAACGCCTTGACATACCTCAGTCAACATGGTATCGAGAGCGCAACGTTTACGTGGGTTAGAAGGATGACCAAGTGCATGCATTGCTGAGCGGGTATTTTAACAACTGGAGGAGACATGAAATCTATACAAGCGCCCAGATCTCCACATCCAGAAATATGTTGGGTCCCTCGTACCTGTCACCTGTACAAACAGTACCAAAGCAGTTCTACTTTTTAAATATTTTTTTAATAGACCATAAAACAAAAACAAACAAAAAAGAAACTCCTATCCGACAGGAAAAAACAGGCAGTGTTGTTAGCTGTACAAGTGGACATTGACTTTGGCATATTCTCATTTGTCGACAGGCCTAAAAGCGCTGATACACGAGCCAAAGGACGAACTGCATCCGCCAGCCAGTGACCGCCCTCCGTTTGGACTGAAGTCAAAGAAAGGCCTGATTTCACAAGCGATGGTCACTCGAGTAGCTCGGCAAAGTTGTTTCCCTTGCTTTAACCTATTAGTTTCGGCTGTATTGTGTGGCAGCCAGCACGTTTAATAAGGACGGTCGACCGCATTAGGTCCAAGCTGTCGTCCTCAGCCATACGGCCAAAACTGCTCGTGTATCAGCGCCTAATGTTAACAGGCTACACAGCACGAGTGTTCAGTATCGCCACAGTTAAGTATTCCATATTTGTTCATACTATAGCTTTTCCACGACACATATATCGCTAGGTTCTGAGCATGCTTTACATCAAATTTTATGTATATTATGTGATGTAAAGCATGTTCAGAACCATGCGATGGATGTATATAATTGTGCGTGCGTGTGTGTGTGTTTTAAAAGTCACAGACCTTGTAAAAGAAGTGGTACGTCAGCAGTTCCTTCATGTCATGGCTTTTCTTGAAACACTGTGACACAAACGTAGTTCAGGGTTAATTAGAGTTTGAACAGAACGTCAGCAGTTCCTTCATGTCATGGCTTTCCTTCATACACTGTCTGACACAAATATATTCAGAGTTAATCAATTTTGAACAGTTTAGACAACGATTTTCTGGAATCTTGCGAGCTTGAATGAGTTATTCCGTGTTCTTTTCGGATATTTAAATGATGAAAATCACTTTGCACGTTGTACACGAGTGCACGTGATACTGATGGCGGTGATTATGCACAATTATGCGCGCATGCATGTCTATTTGTGTGTATATTTGTGCACTCGTGCGAGTGTGTGTGTGTGCGTGTGCGCGCGCGCATGTTTGTGAGTGTGCCGGCGTGTGCGCGCGCGCAGGGAAATGCTTAGGCCTGTAATTGGCCCCTTCGGTTTGAGTGTAGTGGTGATGGTGGCAGTGTGTCGATGGTGTGTGTGGGGGGTGGGGGCGGTGGTATACGAACGTACTCTATTGTACAGTTCCTTCAAGGTTTCTGTTTTGAGGAATCCTCGGAGTTTCACCGTGTTGTCCAGCAGGAGCTGAACGAAGTCGTCCTGGTCGTTGACTAACGCTTCGAGCATCGCATCGTGCAACTCGTCTTTCTTGAATCAGAGACAAGCAGATCAGAAGAACAATCCAAGTTTCACGATAACAATTAGGTCCGGTCCGAGCGCATAAACACCACCTTGAACTGAACTTGAGCAGTTTCATGTGGCACCAGCCATGCCAGCGCTGTAAGTACACCACTTCGGTGGATATTAAAAAACGCGCTATAAAAAGCTATTCACTCATGTAGAATCACATGCGAGTGCAGTGAGTCTGATCGAGAGCGGAGAATAGTGCTATATAAAAGCGATCAACAACAACAACTTACGTCAACAAATTAAACCGCTGCAGTAGCAACGGCCCCAGAAATATTCTTCCGCCACAGAAAATTCCATGACCATCTTTAGCAGTTTACTGGTGAAAAGAAAAGAGTCCAATTGCCTGTGAGAACAAACTGTTCTTCGTACCTGTAAATTCCATGACCGGTGCGATAATATTTTTCGCGTTGCGGCGTCACATTGTTTCCATCTCATTGCAAAGCGGAGTCGATCAATGTTAGTAGTTTCTGAATCTGTGAAGAAGAAACACTGATAATGTTGACGGGGGAAACACAAACGAAAGACAAAAAAGCAGAAGAAGCGGACTGGGGCGAGTGTGTGTGTGTGTGTGGGGGGGGGGGGGGGGGGGGGGGGGAGGATGAAAGGAGAGCGGAGGGGCTGGGGTGGAAGGGAAGAAAGGTGGTGGAAGGAGAGAAAAGGGATGAAGGAAAGAAGAGGGGTGGCAGAAGAGAGGAAGGCGGGTGGAAGGGGAGAGAAAGCGGGTGGAAGAAGAAAAAGGGGGTGGAAGGGAGAGAAATGGGGTGGAAGAAAGAAGAGGGTGGAATGGGAGAGAAAGAGGGGTGGAAGGAAAGATGTGCAGAATGGGAGAGAAAGGGGGTAGAAAGGGAGTTAATGGGGGTGGGAGGGGAGAGAAAAGGGATAGAAAGGGGGTAAAAAGGGAGATAATGGGGTGGAAGGGGAAAGAAAGGGGGTGGAAGGGGAAAGAAAGGAAGTGGAAATGGAGATAAGGGGGTGGAAGGGGGTGGAAAGGGAATTTTTTTAAAGGGGGTGGAATGGGAGAGAAAGGGGGTGGAAGAGGAGAGTAAGGGGGTGGAAGCAGAGAGAAAGGGAGTGGAAAGGGAGATAAGGGGGTGGAAAGGGAGAGAAAGGGGGTGGAAAGGCATGCAAAATGGGTGGAAGGGGGTGAAAAGGGATATAAACGGGGTGGAAAGGCATAGAAAAGCGGTGGAAGGGGAGATAAAGGGGGTGAAAAGGGATAGAAAGGTGGTGCAAGGGGAGAGAAAGGGAGTGGAAAGGGAGATAATGGGGTGGAAAGGGGGTGGAAAGGGATAGGGGTTGGAAGGGGAGAGAAATGGGGTGGAAGGGGGTGGAAAGGGAGAAAGGGGGTGGAAATGGAGAGAAAAGGGATGGAAGGAAAGAAGAGGGGCGGAAGGGGAGACAAAAGGGGTGGAAGGAGGAGAGCAGAATGGCGGCAGGGGAGAAGCGCAGAATGCGGAAGGAGAGAGAACTCGAACTCGAAAACTTTAATAAGGATAGTAGCGTCAGGTCCATTTGGACCTATCTAACAGCCAGTCCTTGCTATACTACAAACACAAATAAGCACGACTATACGACACTATACCACAAACAGATAAGCACGAATAAGCAACTGATTAATGCAGTCTGAAGTTCCTACAAATGTGCGGAAATATCAGAATTTCATGGACATACATGTACCCAACAATCACATTTTTAGGCAAACGCGTGATTCAAACAAATCGGTCCAAATTTTACGAAAGGTTATTCTCAGACATATATTTGTGCAGATTACGTTTCGAAACAAGGAAGATAAATACAGGATTTTATGTTTTGAGGCACTGACAGAGACGGAGAGAGAGAGAGACGGAGAGCTGGAAGGAGAGCGCAACGAAGATGGAAAGCGAGAGAAGGTGGAAGCCAGTACAGGGAAAGAGAGTCATTTTTCTTATCTGTAGTCTTCATTTACCGTTATATTATTAAGTAAACGAATAGCGTAATAATATGCTAAGTCGCGTCACGTCAGATGATTTAAAAAAAAGTTAGCATACTTTTGAAGAGAGCAGCCAAAATAGCACTTTGAATATCCGTGCCCGAATCCTCTTCTTCCAAGTTGAAGATGTTGATCTGGCAAGATAAAACGTGCACAAAGTGTTCGCATAAAACTTAAATGAATAAAACTGAACTGGCTCCGGATATCTTTAACAATGATCAAAACACACACGTACACACCAGACACTACACAAGCGAGCGCGCACGCATGCGTATTACGCCCCAACCACACACACACACACACACACACACACACACACACACACACACACACACACACGCATGTATACGCACACACACACACACGCATGTATACACACACAAACGCACGCACGCACGCGCGCACGCACGCACGCACACACACACACACACACACACACACACCAACACACACACACACACACACACACACACACTAATTACCAGTTGGTGTCCCCCCTTAAAACAGTCTCTCAGTATTTCCGCTGCTTCTTGGTGAATTTTTTCGCCCTCGAATATGTCTGCAGCCAGCTTTGCTATGTCTTGTACCTCTTGCTCCGTTAAGCCTGAGTTTCCCCTAGTTCTGTTCAGTCAGATAAATAAAACGTGTTTCACACTCAAGTTAATAACGAAAAGTTCAAAACAAACTACAACAACTGAAGAAGTTACAATACATTTTGGCGTTTAGCCTCACAGAATTGGGGGGGGGGGGGGGGGGGGGGGGGGATCTCTGTAGTTAGATTAGCAGGTTTACTGTTTCCACGACATTAGAAGAAGAAAAAATGTTCTAGAAAAAAGAAAGAAAAGTTCTAGTGTGTAAAGTTACAGCTACACGAGAAAAGGCATCGAGAAATGAAGAGGGAAGACTGGGTCCATGTAGCCTGTAGCACGTGCACGCCTGGAGAACCACCCGAAAGTTTACGGCACAGGCGATCGAGACAAGTATGTTCGTGAGCAGACTGTGATCCCGTCATAATTATGGTCTGCAGTACACAGTTTGCAGAGTTCAAGCTACGACTGTGCATGGCAGCCATCTTTGGTTTAAAGACACTTACCGCCCATTTTTGTCCGGAGCGTTGACCAAATGCAGCATGTGTATGATACGTGTTCACAGAGGGACTGAGAGGGAGACGAAAGCAGAGACCAACAAAAGCATATACTTAACTGTCTGCCCGCCTCTGTCTGAAGTAGGTGTTTGTGTAGGTTAATGGGTAGAAAATAGGTGGCCCGGTATATCTACGAAATGGTGAATACTGTGATTGATAAATCCATGGACAGGTCTGTGTCTATGGCTTACACGGGGACGGACAGACATAGAAACAGTCAGGCAAGAGGCAGACGCGTGTAGGCCGACGTCAGTTTAAAGTAAATTAATCATGTAGTTATTACTCGTATTTGACACTGCTGTAGACATCGCTGATCAAGTCGGCAGCACGTCCAGATCCAGCGATGACGACCACAGGACACTTGTGCTCGATGAACGTTTTCACACATTTCAGAGTGTTGAGCCCTCCCTCAGCCACAATCAGCACCCGCATTACGCCGTGCTCTACAGTGGACAAAGACAGAGGATATAATGCTTTGGCACAGAAACAGTGGGAAAACATCAGATGTCAGCAGCAGAACATGGTGTCTGCTTATACTTTAAAAAAAATTTTTATGACAAATCATGTGTCAAATCTAATGTTCTGCCTGGACGATTTGTCACCATAACCAATTTCCTCTCTCTTCTGTCGGGGGGGGGGGGGGGGGGGGGGGGGGGGCGCGGGGTGCGCGCGCGTGCTTTACGTACGTGCGTGCGTGCGTGCGTGCCTCTGTGTGTGTTTTAGTATCCCTGCCTCAGTCAGTCTTAAACTGAAATTATGATTCTGTGTTTTGAGGAGCCAGCAAGACTATTCGGCTGCATGTAGGTCTGTAAGCTGTGTCAAATATAATTATGTTGAGCGATCGTGTGGTTTGATCGTGTGTTGAACGGCCTGTAATCTGTTAGATGGAATGGTTGCTAATGTTATGCGTTCGATGAGGTCGAAGGTAAACGTGGACTGACTTTGAGTGTTGTGACTGTGAATTTTATCTGACTGTTTCAATGCACAGCGTCAGTTAGTGAGGTTTATAGCGAAATATGCACTAACAAGTTTTTGTTACCGTTAGCTATTATTTTTCCTGCCGCTACTCTCAGCGGCCACGTAGACAATGTCGTCGAACTTCTTTTGAAAACTGTCACTCCTGATCGCGACCAGCTTTGATCCTTCCACTGACAATAAAACCCCGCCAATATACCTTTTCTTTTAGGAGGCTACTTCACTGGAGTTAGAAGTAAAGTAAATAGTCGCTTCCGTACTGAAGTTGGCTAATTTCGTCAGTATCATCATTATCTGTCTTTCCTCTTTCCTTGATGTGTGCTTTGTGTTGTGCCTAGTGTTTTATTATATACCCGCATCCTAACACACACACACACACACACACACACACACACACACACACACACACACACACACACACACACACACACACACACACACACACACACACACACACACACACAAAAGGAAAAGGAGAGACAGATTGTAGTGGTCCTGGAGAAAACGTGACAAATCATGCAGTGAGTGAACCATTCGGCATAGCACGACTTGTTACTGTGTGGTGACCAAACGTGCCGGGGTGACAAAACGTGAGAGCAGAACATCAAATTTGACACAGCCGGGGTGACTGAGACAAAACATATCGGACCATAGTGATGTTCATTAACTACGAGACAATGATGCCAAAACGTGAAAGAAAGAAAAAGAAGAGAAAAAAATGGAGGGGGAAAAAAAGAAAAAGAAGAAGTGTGTGAGTGTCTGTCTGTGTGTGTGTGTGGGGGGGGGGGGGGGGGATCTTTTTCAACTAAGTCTAAAAGGGTTTGGGAGGTATGCCAATATTGGGCCTCTTCCTAAATTGAGCCACCCCACCTTCAGCGTTTTCTATGGGAAGCAAAACATTGAACAAGCACCGCTTTGTTTCCCGGCACAAATCGAGATCACTCTTCAGACTGGAGCAGACTGTGACAGCGGTGAGATGAAATATTTAATATTTACTGTTTTAGTAGTTTCTCATATTTGTTCTGACTAAACATCATCTGGGGGGGAAAACAAAGGACAGTGTCGATTTGAGGTTTTCTCAGCTCAAATATACAGCCATTTCCCTGTGTCTTAAACTAGGCAGCTTCACGAACCCAGGCGCAGTTGTATCCAAACGGTGCTTGTCTAAACACCCATTTTTGCTTATAATTATTGGGACAGTGGGATATTCCTATACTGGGCTTTGCTGGCCCATTATTGGAATAATGGTGGCCCAATATAGGGATTAATTCAACCATATCACTGATCGATTCAGGAAAAACTAAAGCCTCATAAGGATCAGAGCCTGAGACAAGTTGTTGTTTTTCAGAAACTATTTCACGCAGATAAGTGAATTTTGGTGTGTGCATGTTACTGTACATTAATTTAATTTAGTTCGAAATTTTTTGCTAAAAATATGTTTGGGGAGAGTTACGACCCTTTGTGGCGAGGGATGGTGATTAAATAAATTCAAACTTCATAAACTACATCAAGTTCAAGCATAAAATAATAACTTAAATTCACTATTAAAACTGTTTTAACATTTCTACTAAAGATTTTCATTAACACACACACACACACACACACACACACACACACACACACACACACACACACACACACACAAAATCACATCATTTTCAGATTATTCCAACCCCGTCACTCGCCCACACAGCCACAGTAATAAATGTTCCCCTACCCACATACACACACGCATGCACGCACACATGCACGCATGACCCAAAACAGTCACTTTGTAGGCTGACAGTTTGAATTAATGAAATGTTGAAGATGAAATCCTGACAGTTGAAATTCATTCATCAGTTATAATGAAAATTTCGATGAACTTTACAATTGTGTTCCTCAACTTTTTTTTAATTTTTTAAAGAAGTATAATTATGTCCTGAATGCTTTTTTTAGTGTGAAGCGAGAGAGAGCGAGAGAGAGAGAGAGAGAGAGAGAGAGAGAGAGAGAGAGAGAGAGAGAGAGAGAGAGAGAGCGAGCAATAAAAAATCAATAAAAAACCCAGACTGGCTATAATAAGGGTGTACCCAATATTAGCGGAGGTGTGGCTCAATTTAGGTCTTCCACTATTTGGCCATTTTCGAAAAAGTATTTTATTCAATAAAAAATATAAAACGAGTACTGATAATATTTTGTTTTTGCAAAACGCTTCATAATAGTGTGTAAAACCGCCTAACAGCGTCTGTCTCACATTCTGACCATTACATAGCAAACTGTGGCTAGTGGAAAAAAATGGGGCCCCTGTTGAATTTTTGTTGTTGCTCAACTCCATTCTGAAACACATGCGTAAACCGTGGTTGTAGTAATTAGTAATGGGATACGTGCTTTGGCTTGCTGCGTGTGCACTGAAATAGAGTGTGCTCTAAGTACTGAGATACAGTCTTTATCTCTGTGCTTCTTTTCACCAGTGAGGGTTTCAAGTCATGTTTGATGAATGATGTGTTTCAACGTAAATTTGTAACACTGCTCAGACGCATACCGGCAAGACGGATAGTGTATCCTGGCCACACACACCCCCCCCCCTCTCCCCACACACAAACACACATCCACAAACACGCACCGTATGCCCACGCACAGGCTGGCTTTACACACAGTACACAAAAACGTGCGCACATGCACATCAATACAGACACAGTGGCATAGTACACACGCGCACTCTCTTTCGCTCCCTCACCTGTATAAATATGTTGCTGAAGTTTGGACATGAAGTCGATGGCTTCCCCTTCCACCATCAGGAAATGGGTGTGGTGGCAGTCCAGATGCGGAGCTACTACTGTCTCTTTACTGCTGTCGTCCTCTCTCGTCTCTCCTGCAAAATTGTGTTTGTCGGAATCCGTGTGTGCCTGCGTAAAAACAGAAGTAAAAAGAAGAGTCAGGACTCGCTGCGTTCTGGCGACCGGTAGCATTATATGATGTGTGCGTGTTTTAAGGCATAAAGGAACTCTCCTTCGGAGGCCAAACTTCTCGTGTGTTTGGAGCAGGTTAAACGAACATGATCCGCATTATAAGTTTTGTGACTGAACATGCCGTTGATTTTATAACGTTTATAAGTGGACTTTCCCGGACACCGTAACAAGCACTGTTTTCACGAGCTCTTTCCCGCGTTTTAGTATGACATTATTGATAGGATACCAGAACTTCTCAATTCTGTGTACATGTCAGAATAAATTATTTTTGTCATAAAAAAAATAAAAAATAAAAAATCTGGCCAGTGTGTTTCAAACAATTTCATTTTCCTAACCTTTATGTCGGGAACAGCATAAAATTCACGGAAATGAATTGATATTGTTTGAAATTGCCAAGACGAACAAGGAATTGATGGCAAAATAATTCTGACGTCATTAGAACATGGGACGGGACATGTGTCTTGTTTTGTGTCCCGCCTTGTTTTGTAGTAACGGGTAAAAAATGCATTCTCTCATGCGCTATTTCTCCTATTGGAGCAAATAGCCCATTGAACGAAAGCTACGAAGAACTGAGAATGAAACAGAGTGCTGTTTATATTTTCATAGTTCTTTTCCGTTTTTTTCAAGATTGTGCATTCAAAGCGGAGACAGATTTGGCGTGACTACATTTATCTTCGGAGAATCAAAATAAAAAGAACGCTTAGCTGGATTGGCAGGAGACCGACAACGCAAATACAGGTCGCGGCTGGTAAACCTGGGTGACCAGGTGGAGAGGTGGAGAGAGTTTAGACGCCTGCGATAGGAAACTGGCAAAGCTGTTACTGGACACGTGAAAGGATAAGTTCTTATACTTCTTTTTTCATTAATAGGAGTAGTATACCGGAACCATACGTTTAATTTAAATAGTATACTACTACCTGTTTGCGTAACGTGCGTGTTTCTGGCGTGCCACCGGCCAGTAGGTTTTTCTTTTATTAAAACAAAAACAAAAAACAAGCAACAACAACAACAACAACAAAAAGTTTATTATTACAAAATGGTGTGTGGAAATTGTCCTATGATAGCATCGGATCATTACGCTGAGAAAGATTCATCAGCTTGTACCTTTATCAGTCCATAGCCGAGCATGATTAATAAACGACAGCTACCGGTCTCGTCCACTTGAAATAGTGAGATACACATTGCACGATTAGATTTATTGAAAGAAAGATACAAAATTATTCACACAACCATTAGTTAAGTCGCCTGACAAGTAACTAGGCCTGAACAGTTTACGTGCTTGAGACGACACCATTGTCAACTGTTTGCAGGCCGAGTCTAGAAAAACGTGTAAAACAAGTTTTTCTCTAGTCAGTGATCTCCCCTGAACTCCCCTGTTGGGTTACTATACATGCAATCACATCTTCCACTGTGAAACTGTCAAGTTATTGTATTTGCAGAAGGTCTGCTCCTCTGGCACAATGGCACTGTCAAACAGATACCGGTCACATCTACATACTTGCAGCAGTTTCAGTTTCCCTTTCTTTCTCACTCGCAGTCTCAGACGCCTGCTGCAACTCTTGTTCCGTTTGCTTATATACACACAACTGTAGGTTGGATGAGGAGTAGCTGTGTGAGAGTCGAGGTGGCCGTCCTGGGCTGTCCGTCCTAACGAGCCTTCTGGTTTCCGTGGACGTAAAGCTATATTGAACCATGCTTCGGCATTGGTCTCAGCTTGTCCCTAATATGTCAACTGACATCTGAGGACATTAAGCAACACTACCTACCTACCTGGATGAGGAGAGTGTGTGCGTGTGTGTGCGGCTGGGGGGGGGGGGTCAAATGAGGCATGCTTTCTCAGAATGCCTTTTACACGTATGCCTTTAAATTAATAAGCGTTTAGTGGTTCAGTAGGCTATATCTGCTTATTAAATTGTTATAATTTATAACGCTTTTTACATGTATGCCTTTAAATAGTTAATGAGCGGTTTGTAGTTTATTACCGTTTGAGGGATATCTAAAGTATTTTGACTTGACCTGACCTGACTTGACTTGACTCAGGCTCAGAACTGTAGGGCATTAAACCAAATAATTTTTGCATGTTCAGACTACCTGGTGGTATTAAACACTGGCGGCTTGCCAAGCTTGCAAACAATCCATAACTATGGAGTCAATGATGGCACAACAATCAGAATGGTGGTCGGTGCGACTTTCAAACGTCGATTTTCAGCAGACTAAACCATAAATCGAAAGAAAAAATGTTGTAAGCGTGTTCTTTATTCCATTCCTGTTGATAGGACCCGGATGTGTCCTCGGTTTGGTTCCCATTTAAGCTACAAACCAGGAAGTTAATTAGCACTCGAAGGACGTCGCACACACACACACACGCACACGCACACATGCTGATACTCACATGCAGACACACACGCACACACATCACAATAGACACAACGTGAACTGAAACAGAAAGAGCCCTGGAACGCTCCTGGTACAAGAGTAATAATGCTCGACGGATGTTAGATGTAGAATAAACAAGGGACACAACAGCAGAGACCTGAATTGCGTACGATAACAATCATCTGGCATGCGAGTAAATCGAATTTCCGTAATCTTCACCAAGGGCGTATCCTCAGTTTTTATCTCTATACACGGTGTGTACATGAGTGTGTGCAGTTGGGGGAGAGAGTGCGTGCGAGCGTGCGCAAGTGAGTGTGTGTGCGAGTGAGTGCTTGCAAATGTGTGTGTGTGTGTGTGGGGGGGGGTGCATGCGAGTGAGTGTGTGAAGTGTGTGTTGGGGGGAGGGGTATGCGTGTAAGTCTCTGTGTGGACCAAAAGATGTGAAAGGGAAGACCTTACCTTCACATCAGCGAAACGGTTCCCTTCCGCTATAGAGTCCAGTGACACAATGCCCAAAGCCAGAATGTTGTTATTTTCTGGCTTTTGGATATGGTAGTCCCGCACTGCCTTCCCAACACTTTTCATTACCCCAACTGACATGCCTCCTGTCATGATCCAAGCACCTGCAATGTAAAGATTCAAGTATCATCTCCTGCGGCAGCTTAAAGCAAAACACTTGAAATTACAGATATTT
Organism: Alviniconcha marisindica; assembly: GCA_018857735.1. Classification (NCBI taxonomy): domain Eukaryota; kingdom Metazoa; phylum Mollusca; class Gastropoda; family Provannidae; genus Alviniconcha; species Alviniconcha marisindica. The sequence continues at coordinate 121,259 of JABMCL010000772.1, read as the reverse complement.
CAACTATAAATGCTATGTTATAAGGGTGCTATTTTCGTGCATTGTACAGCTGCAAAGAACAAGCATGGTCTAAACGAAATTTATAAAGAGAGATAATGAAAGCACGTCTAAAAGGAGAGAGAACTGTGTCTAGCTGCACAGAGCTCAGGAGCTGTGTGAAAGTCGAAGTGCCCGCCCTGGGCTCCCGTCCCTAAGTCATAGTCCTTACGGTTTCTGTGGACGTAAAGCAACACTGAACTTGCTGCACCAGAGAGTATATGCACTCTTGTTGATCCGAGCTTTAGGTGCAGTACGTGGTGCGCTTTACAACTGATGGATTCCCCCCCTCCCCCTCCCCCCATTCCCCCCATTGCCTTACTGAAAGAGAAAGTGAAGGGGGGAGGGGGAGAGAGACAGAGCGCTCCACACACACACACACACACACACACACACACACACACACACACACACACAACAAGATAAAAACTCTTGTGGATATTAGCAGCAGTAAGGACGTGACCGCACAAACAAATTCCACTGAAAATAAATTTTAACTGACATTGTTGAAAGAATGAAATGGATGTAAACATTATAGCAGACAGCTGAAGTATGACTTCCCAACCGGACACAGAATGTGTACCTGGCATGACCATAGACCACACTGCTTTTCTTGTTGTTGCACACTTACTGGACTTTCCAACAAAACTGTTGATAAGTAGTTCGTATGGTCATTTAATAAGGATAGTAATAATAGCGGTCATTTCAACACTGTCGTATATCTCATCGACAAGGATAAGCACACCGCGCTTTACAATATCAACAAAAATGAATACATTAAAACACACACACACACACACACACACACACACAACACACACACACACCACACACACACACACACACACACGGGCGCACAGAAGGAAATGTAACGAAGGGGGAGGGAGGGTAAGTGCAGATACTGCTGTATGTACACCACAGACACAATATTAGATAGAATATTCATGTCTCTGGAATCCACGCACACATGGACACACACTGTGACACTCTGTGCAATTATACTTGCAAGAACTTGCAAATATATGTGTACATGGTTTGTTTTCATACTTGATTTCTGCTCGCCCTGCTAACAGTGACCGTTATGGCTTGACTGAGCGTTATCTGTTTTGTTTTTAAATCTATTTTAGTATTTACCTTGATTTCTGCCTTCGCCAATGTTGCGTAGACCTAGATCTACATCAGACAGCTTGATAAACATCAGCATTTAGTTTCGCTGAATAACGTTAGATTAAGACTTCAATGGAACAAACAACCACTTCACATGCCGATCAAAGGTGTAGCCTTTCCGTCTGACCTCTTTAGTGTCCATTCTTGACCAACTGATCGCCACACAACACGGCGTCTTTACTATCAAAATGGTTGGCGGTTGGAACTTTGGGATTAATGTTCAAGGGACATCACTCCGCGCGGTCGCTCCAAGTGTTCCTTCAGAAAGAGTAAAGATCGTAAGTGCGTGCGTGCGTAGCGTACGATCTTTGGTCAGGTGGCGTACGATCTTTGGTAAGAGTTACTAGTTAAGCAGTCTCTATTATTCTATGTCTGTGGGGCCTAGGCAGAGGCTACTGACACGCATGGTCACTATTGCCATCTTGGTGCTAACCACAACGTGGGGGCTAAAGCAGACTGTTGTGTTAAGATTACTTTCAGCCATAGTCATTTTTATGAAATAACAAGCTCCGTTACTAAAATCCCCGAAGTCGGAATGTAGCTTCCGGAATGGCGGGTAACGCTGCACTAGTAAGTAGGACAGCATGTACCGGTACGGGTAAAAAGGTTGAAAACGTTACCTTTTCACTCAACATTCGGTGAACCGTAGGAGGTTTTAGTTGAAGAACGCTAACAAACAAACATGAAGAAATTTCTCTTGTCAGTGTTGAGTCACCTCGAAGTCTCAACACCTTTGGGGCAATTTCATTTCAAATCTAATTTTATCCTAGCATTCTCCTTGGATCATTCTACAGGTCAAGGAGGTCAAGCACAGAGTAATTGTTTCGGGTTTTCTTTCTATTTTCCTTCCATACTCACGCCCCCCCCCCTCCCCCCTCCTCCCCCCCATATATATATATATTATTTTATTTTGACTTACAGAGTTCTCTTTGTAAAGTATAGTTTCAGAATGTCTAAATTCGGCAGTTTAGGAAGTAATCAGTTGTTATGAATACATTTCTTTTTTCTGATTTAGAGCCGCTTATGTATGTCATCGGCGAGTATTCTCCCGTGTTGACGGCGGTTACCACTTTCTCGCTGGGTTTTCTTCTCTGGTTTTGGGCTGACACACACACACACACACTGAATAACAGAGTAGTAGTCTACGTCTGTGGGCTGGCATCCTCTCACCGTTATATGCCGGTAGTCTCCGGTGTGCTACCCAGGTAGAGTCTGTTCTGTTTATAGTGTTTTGTCTCTTCTTTCTTTTCTTTCTTTCTACTGATCTTACGTAATTTTAGTCCCAAATCCTCTCCCTAATCTTTAACGGTCTTAGTTTCGAACCAGCAGCGCCGTTTCTCTGTCACCCCGTTCATTCCAGAACACGCAGTCACCGTTCTTCGGAAACCACTTGGGTTTCAGAGGTTATCGGTGCATCTATGCACCTTATGTAATAGTTCGGTAACGGTTGACGCCACACCAGCTAGGTTCGCGGACCTTTGTCTGCGTGTTACGTTTCTTAAATGTAGCACAAATGGTAGACTGTATTTAGGCCTGTGTGCAACAGCTGCACAGACAGACAGACAGACGGCATTCGAGGTCATTCTTTATTGCTTCAAAGTCCATAACAATGGGTGAAATCAAAGTCCAAATGACGCACTGTTTTACCACAGTCGCTCGCACACACACGCACGCACACACACACACACGCACGCACGCACGCACGCACGCACGCACACACACACGCACGCACGCACACACACACAAACACACACTCACGCACGTACACATAGATCCACACGCGTCGCACACACACTCACGCACTCACGCAGGAACCGTCCGACCAGTTCTCACCGCCGCTCAGAAAATCCTTGTTTACATAGAGATTGGAGAGAGAGAGAGAGAGAGAGAGAGAGAGAGAGAGAGAGAGAGAGAGAGAGAGAGAGAGAGAGAGAGAGCGAGAGAGAGAGAGAGAGTGTGTGCGGGGGGTGGGGGCGGGAGGGGGTGCTGCTGACCAGAAGCAGCCTAGACTTGTAATGAAATTGCATTTTGAAAATTAAACAGACTTGCTGCCATAGCACTAAAGCTGAATTTTGAAATTCTTTAGACAGGTAGTATATTTTAATGGTGTCTATATCAGTGTCAAAAGACGATTAGTTCCTTTGACAAATCAAACCGATGTGCTTGTTATATTGCCAGTATGGAGTACCTGACCTGATGTGATATCCATAATTATTATAACCCACAGCCGGTGTGAATGATGACATTGCAAGATTATTGTCGCAGTTGACATCGTTGACATGGCCGAACACCAAGGGTTGTGCACCGCGTTACTTATATTAGAAAAGACAGGCAACAAAGCTCGTCAAATGATTATAATCTTACGACTTAATTATTTATACAGGACTGCTTCCTTAAATGTTTGTTCGCGAACCTAGCTGGGAGTATTCGGCGAACCTAGCTGGTTCTTAATTGGGCGAACTTTTGCTTCGCGAACCTAGTTGGGAGTATTCGTCGAACTGCGACAAAGCGATATTCGGGGTCCAAAAAGCTTCGTTCGACGAACATTGCCCCTGATTGGCCGAGAGCAGAGCTCTCCTGTTGATGAGGAAGAATGGACGGCCAAAGGAGGTATAAAATGAAAAAGTCGGCAACATACGTTTTTTGAGCTGTGTTACACTTGGGTATGCCCACAAAGTATCATGTATAAAATAGGACACGAAATTCCTAAACCTGCTTGGAGAAAACGAGGTCGCGTGACGTAATACGACCGTTGTACCTTTTCTGATGACAGATGAGGCATAACTTTCAAAATATGTTCAAGACCTACCAAATACGTACATCAAACAAAAGCTGATGTTTTGTTTTCTTAGTGTGCATATTTTCAAGCAGAAATAGGCAGCCGATGTAGAGCTATGACGTCATTCATTGCATGATGTTCTGACGTGTGCCTACAAAATGGAGCAAAGAAAGGAACTCATTGGTTTCTACTTATTTATGAGGATGGAGACAGTTCCGTCAAACTGCATGAGGAATTGACAGAGTTTTACAGCGAGCTTGGTATTGCAGATTGTAATGTGACGCTACCATGACGCCAAAGAATCGTTGACACCTGAAAAAGAAAAGAAAAAAAGGGGGCATGATCTCCAAGTCAGCGCATTCGGAAGAGAAAGGGGATCCCGCCGAAATTATCTGGCAGCACCCGCTTGCCGACGCGATAAACCCAGACAGCGACACTGCACTACTATGCAGTATCTCTGTTTCAGAGAGAGAGAGACATTAATATACTACTGTGCTGCAGTATCTCTGTCTCAGACAGAGACACTATACTACTGTACTGTAGTGTAACAGTATCTCTGACTCAGACGGAGACTCTACACTACTTTGTTGCAGTATTAAAGTATCTCTGATTCAGACGGAGACTCTACACTACTTTGTTGCAGTATTAAAGTATCTCTGACTCAGACGGAGACTCTACACTACTGTGTTGCAGTATTAAAGTATCTCTGACTCAGACGGAGACACTACACTACTTTGTTGCAGTATTAAAGTATCTCTGACTCGGGCAGAGACACTACACTACTTTGTTGCAGTATTAAAGTATCTCTGACTCAGACGGGGGAGACACTACTTTCCTGCAGTATTAGAGTAGCTCTGACTCAGGCGGAGACGTGTGTGTGTGTGTGTGTGTGTGTGTGTGTGTGTGTGTGTGTGTGTGTGTGTGTGTGTGTGTGTGTGTGTGGTGGTGTGGGGTGGGAAAGCGAGGGGTAACTGTCAATGTTGTGTGGTGTGTGTGGGTGGTGAGTGCGTGCGTGGTGGTAGTCATATTAGTGTGTGTGTTGGCGCGCGCGTCACTGTCGGCGCGTGTGTGTGTGTGTGTGTGTGTGTTCGCCCGCGCGCGCGCACGCGTGTGTGTGTGTGTGCGCGCGCGCGCGTTACTACTCACGCAGTGTGTGTGTGTGTGAACGTGGCTGTGTCCATGGTCTAGGCCTTACCTGCAGTGTCCGCCGCGTTGATGAGGTCATCTTTGATGAGGGCTTTCAAGCGTGTCGCATTCCTGGGGTTGTATTTTTTTGCGCCACCCGTCACGCAAATGATCAAGTTTGGTTTCTCTTGTTTCCAAATAGTCGAGGACTGTTCAATGAGAGTTTTCCAAACCTGCTCCATACTGTAGTCATTGTCAACCTTCACGAACTGAAAGCAAAGCATATTTTCTTTGAAACATTACTTTGAAAAACACAAGTTCCTTCTGAGTGCCTGCACATGGAGCAAGCAAACTGCCTCACACAGCCCACTACATTATGCAAGACGTACACGAAAACATGTGCACTCATATCATACTACCCATGTAGAAGGGAGTATACTGACCGTAAAAGGAGCACAGCACACGCACGCACGCACGCACGCACGCACGCACGCACGCACGCACGCACGCACGCACGCACACACACACACACACACACACACACACACACACACACACACATGCAGACGAGAACACACGCACAGACACACACACGCAAGCACGCGCACACACGCGCGCGCACGCACGCACACACACACACACATACACGCACGCGCACGCGCGAACACTCGCACATACAGGCACACACTACTGCGCGCTCACGCACCTACACACACACCCCACACCAACCCCCTCACACACACACACATACACGCGCGCGCACAAACTCTCAACACACACAATTCACGCTCACAAACATTCATACACACACACGCACACACACACACGTACGCACACATGCACACACACGCACGCAGTCATCAGCTGCACACACTCACATGTACAAGACATAATCATGACGCGGCAAAACAATGGCACACGTACCCGCCACTTTCTGGCTGAACCATCCTTCTTTTCGTCACTTGGACATGTGATTTTGCCACGCCGTAGCATCTTCGACGTCGCCGCGTTTTTCTTAGCAATTGCGGAAGAATGCTTGAACTCAGACTTTCCCCTTCTGTAAAGAAAACGGGGAAACGGGGACACTTACAACCCCCCCCCCCCCCCAAAACACAGCACATTTTTTATCCCCAGAAAAATTGACCCTCCCACCCACCAATAAAAAACCCCCCAAAAAAAAACATTTTCAAACAGGCAAATTCCAAAAAGCAATATATGTTACAAATAACTAATAAATCGGGGGTTTTGGTTTTTCTTCTTAGATCAGAGTGATAAAAAGAAAATGCAGAAAGAAAAAGAAAAAAGAGGGTCGGTGAATCCGAATGATGCACTTGATCACTTGTCTCAAACAGTTGGTAGCAAGTATTTTAGAAACTAGTTTAGCGGGGAACTTGGGCCCCCGGGGGGGGCGGGGGGGGCGGGGGGGGGGGGGCGGGGGGGGGGGGGGGGGGAGGGGGGGGGGGGGTTGGGGGGGGGGGGGGCAGACTTTCTCTCGGACTATGTTGTTTGTTTCTGGTGATTATTTTGGAAACAAAATCAACGATTTCTGCCCTGTCTCCATCATCTTGGAACTAAATTTTCGGCAACCCCTACCTAGTTTGACAAGCTGTATGTAGTCTCTATGGATGTTAAACCCAACAAAACAAAGATAACAAAAGATAAATGTGGGTGATGAGAAATATGCCCTCAGACACATAATGCGAAAGAGAGAAAACAACAACAGCTACTGCAAAACCGAACTCTTCAAATTACAATAACGACGTACAGAGCTGTTAAAGAAGAAGAAGAGGAGAGAAAATAGAAAAGAAAAAAGAAAAAGAAAAGAAAAGGAAAAAGGGGAGAGAACGAGAGAGAGAAAGAGAGAGACGTACCCATTGCGATGTTAGCGTTGCGAAGGTCTTCCCGATCTCTGACAACCAGAACCAATGGCCGGGTAGACTGGGTATGGCCCACCGTGCGCTGCACCGGCGTAAAGTAGCGAGATCGTTCAGTATGCCGGCTGACTAGCGTCAAAAGCACGTCATTTTACGTCATTGTAAGTGTGGCTATATCATTGTAAATCTCACTACATAATTATTGAAATGTCCACTTCATAATTGTAATCGTGTCCTTTTGACTCAAAGACTTAACGGCATATTATTGTCACAAGCACAGCATTGCAGTTATTAATACATTATGATGATGTTGACTGAATTCTCGCATACAAGGATTTGGGAACGGTTACGGGTCATCTCTCGCACGTCTGTTGCTGACTGCAAAGTCTTGCTTCCTGACACGCGGACCCCAGCGCACTTTCGACGGACGAAGGCCCTGGCTGAGGATGGTTGGGAGACTGCCTGCTTTCTCTTTCTGCCTCCTGAGTCCCTTCTGAGTCTCGGAAACTTCATGCCGCTCCGTCCCGCTTCACGGAACTTACGACTGGCCTTTCTCACTGATGCGTGCTAGCGGTCTCGGGGCCGTGAAGCATCAGGCTGCCGCGGCTTGTGCTTGATTCCTGTCTGTGCAACCGAACTGCCTCTTCAGCCGGTCTGTGGTTCCTGTCTGTGCAACCCAACTGCCTCTTCAGCCGGTCTGCGGTTCCTGTCTGTGCAACCCAACTGCCTCTTCAGCCGGTCTGCGGTTCCTGTCTGTGCAACCCAACTGCCTCTTCAGCCGGTCTGCGGTTCCTGTCTGTGCAACCCAACTGCCTCTTCAGCCGGTCTGCGGTTCCTGTCTGTGCAACCCAACTGCCTCTTCAGCCGGTCTGCGGTTCCTGTCTCTGCAACCCAACTGCCTCTTCAGCCGGTCTGCGGTTCCTGTCTGTGCAACCCAACTGCCTCTTCAGCCGGTCTGCGGTTCCTGTCTCTGCAACCCAACTGCCTCTTCAGCCGGTCTGCGGTTCCTGTCTTGCAACCCAACTGCCTCTTCAGCCGGTCTGCGGTTCCTGTCTCTGCAACCCAACTGCCTCTTCAGCCGGTCTGCGGTTCCTGTCTGGAACCCAACTGCCTCTTCAGCCGGTCTGCGGTTCCTGTCTCTGCAACCCAACTGCCTCTTCAGCCGGTCTGCGGTTCCTGTCTGTGCAACCCAACTGCCTCTTCAGCCGGTCTGCGGTTCCTGTCTGTGCAACCCAACTGCCTCTTCAGCCGGTCTGCGTTCCTGTCTGTGCAACCCAACTGCCTCTTCAGCCGGTCTGCGGTTCCTGTCTGTGCAACCAACTGCCTCTTCAGCCGGTCTGCGGTTCCTGTCTGTGCAACCCAACTGCCTCTTCAGCCGGTCTGCGGTTCCTGTCTCTGCAACCCAACTGCCTCTTCAGCCGGTCTGCGGTTCCTGTCTTCTGCAACCCAACTGCCTCTTCAGCCGGTCTGCGGTTCCTGTCTCTGCAACCCAACTGCCTCTTCAGCCGGTCTGCGGTTCCTGTCTCTGCAACCCAACTGCCTCTTCAGCCGGTCTGCGGTTCCTGTCTGTGCAACCCAACTGCCTCTTCAGCCGGTCTGCGGTTCCTGTCTGTGCAACCCAACTGCCTCTTCAGCCGGTCTGCGGTTCCTGTCTGTGCAACCCAACTGCCTCTTCAGCCGGTCTGCGGTTCCTGTCTGTGCAACCCAACTGCCTCTTCAGCCGGTCTGCGGTTCCTGTCTCTGCAACCCAACTGCCTCTTCAGCCGGTCTGCGGTTCCTGTCTGTGCAACCCAACTGCCTCTTCAGCCGGTCTGCGGTTCCTGTCTTGCAACCCAACTGCCTCTTCAGCCGGTCTGCGGTTCCTGTCTGTGCAACCCAACTGCCTCTTCAGCCGGTCTGCGGTTCCTGTCTCTGCAACCCAACTGCCTCTTCAGCCGGTCTGCGGTTCCTGTCTGTGCAACCCAACTGCCTCTTCAGCCGGTCTGCGGTTCCTGTCTGTGCAACCCAACTGCCTCTTCAGCCGGTCTGCGGTTCCTGTCTCTGCAACCCAACTGCCTCTTCAGCCGGTCTGCGGTTCCTGTCTCTGCAACCCAACTGCCTCTTCAGCCGGTCTGCGGTTCCTGTCTCTGCAACCCAACTGCCTCTTCAGCCGGTCTGCGGTTCCTGTCTCTGCAACCCAACTGCCTCTTCAGCCGGTCTGCGGTTCCTGTCTCTGCAACCCAACTGCCTCTTCAGCCGGTCTGCGGTTCCTGTCTGTGCAACCCAACTGCCTCTTCAGCCGGTCTGCGGTTCCTGTCTGTGCAACCCAACTGCCTCTTCAGCCGGTCTGCGGTTCCTGTCTGTGCAACCCAACTGCCTCTTCAGCCGGTCTGCGGTTCCTGTCTCTGCAACCCAACTGCCTCTTCAGCCGGTCTGCGGTTCCTGTCTCTGCAACCCAACTGCCTCTTCAGCCGGTCTGCGGTTCCTGTCTGTGCAACCCAACTGCCTCTTCAGCCGGTCTGCGGTTCCTGTCTGTGCAACCCAACTGCCTCTTCAGCCGGTCTGCGGTTCCTGTCTGTGCAACCCAACTGCCTCTTCAGCCGGTCTGCGGTTCCTGTCTGTGCAACCCAACTGCCTCTTCAGCCGGTCTGCGGTTCCTGTCTCTGCAACCCAACTGCCTCTTCAGCCGGTCTGCGGTTCCTGTCTGTGCAACCCAACTGCCTCTTCAGCCGGTCTGCGGTTCCTGTCTGTGCAACCCAACTGCCTCTTCAGCCGGTCTGCGGTTCCTGTCTGTGCAACCCAACTGCCTCTTCAGCCGGTCTGCGGTTCCTGTCTGTGCAACCCAACTGCCTCTTCAGCCGGTCTGCGGTTCCTGTCTCTGCAACCCAACTGCCTCTTCAGCCGGTCTGCGGTTCCTGTCTCTGCAACCCAACTGCCTCTTCAGCCGGTCTGCGGTTCCTGTCTCTGCAACCCAACTGCCTCTTCAGCCGGTCTGCGGTTCCTGTCTTGCAACCCAACTGCCTCTTCAGCCGGTCTGCGGTTCCTGTCTCTGCAACCCAACTGCCTCTTCAGCCGGTCTGCGGTTCCTGTCTGTGCAACCCAACTGCCTCTTCAGCCGGTCTGCGGTTCCTGTCTTGCAACCCAACTGCCTCTTCAGCCGGTCTGCGGTTCCTGTCTGTGCAACCCAACTGCCTCTTCAGCCGGTCTGCGGTTCCTGTCTGTGCAACCCAACTGCCTCTTCAGCCGGTCTGCGGTTCCTGTCTGTGCAACCCAACTGCCTCTTCAGCCGGTCTGCGGTTCCTGTCTTGCAACCCAACTGCCTCTTCAGCCGGTCTGCGGTTCCTGTCTCTGCAACCCAACTGCCTCTTCAGCCGGTCTGCGGTTCCTGTCTGTGCAACCCAACTGCCTCTTCAGCCGGTCTGCGGTTCCTGTCTGTGCAACCCAACTGCCTCTTCAGCCGGTCTGCGGTTCCTGTCTGTGCAACCCAACTGCCTCTTCAGCCGGTCTGCGGTTCCTGTCTGTGCAACCCAACTGCCTCTTCAGCCGGTCTGCGGTTCCTGTCTCTGCAACCCAACTGCCTCTTCAGCCGGTCTGCGGTTCCTGTCTGTGCAACCCAACTGCCTCTTCAGCCGGTCTGCGGTTCCTGTCTCTGCAACCCAACTGCCTCTTCAGCCGGTCTGCGGTTCCTGTCTCTGCAACCCAACTGCCTCTTCAGCCGGTCTGCGGTTCCTGTCTCTGCAACCCAACTGCCTCTTCAGCCGGTCTGCGGTTCCTGTCTCTGCAACCCAACTGCCTCTTCAGCCGGTCTGCGGTTCCTGTCTCTGCAACCCAACTGCCTCTTCAGCCGGTCTGCGGTTCCTGTCTCTGCAACCCAACTGCCTCTTCAGCCGGTCTGCGGTTCCTGTCTCTGCAACCCAACTGCCTCTTCAGCCGGTCTGCGGTTCCTGTCTCTGCAACCCAACTGCCTCTTCAGCCGGTCTGCGGTTCCTGTCTCTGCAACCCAACTGCCTCTTCAGCCGGTCTGCGGTTCCTGTCTCTGCAACCCAACTGCCTCTTCAGCCGGTCTGCGGTTCCTGTCTGTGCAACCCAACTGCCTCTTCAGCCGGTCTGCGGTTCCTGTCTGTGCAACCCAACTGCCTCTTCAGCCGGTCTGCGGTTCCTGTCTCTGCAACCCAACTGCCTCTTCAGCCGGTCTGCGGTTCCTGTCTCTGCAACCCAACTGCCTCTTCAGCCGGTCTGCGGTTCCTGTCTCTGCAACCCAACTGCCTCTTCAGCCGGTCTGCGGTTCCTGTCTCTGCAACCCAACTGCCTCTTCAGCCGGTCTGCGGTTCCTGTCTCTGCAACCCAACTGCCTCTTCAGCCGGTCTGCGGTTCCTGTCTTGCAACCCAACTGCCTCTTCAGCCGGTCTGCGGTTCCTGTCTCTGCAACCCAACTGCCTCTTCAGCCGGTCTGCGGTTCCTGTCTCTGCAACCCAACTGCCTCTTCAGCCGGTCTGCGGTTCCTGTCTCTGCAACCCAACTGCCTCTTCAGCCGGTCTGCGGTTCCTGTCTCTGCAACCCAACTGCCTCTTCAGCCGGTCTGCGGTTCCTGTCTCTGCAACCCAACTGCCTCTTCAGCCGGTCTGCGGTTCCTGTCTCTGCAACCCAACTGCCTCTTCAGCCGGTCTGCGGTTCCTGTCTCTGCAACCCAACTGCCTCTTCAGCCGGTCTGCGGTTCCTGTCTCTGCAACCCAACTGCCTCTTCAGCCGGTCTGCGGTTCCTGTCTCTGCAACCCAACTGCCTCTTCAGCCGGTCTGCGGTTCCTGTCTCTGCAACCCAACTGCCTCTTCAGCCGGTCTGCGGTTCCTGTCTCTGCAACCCAACTGCCTCTTCAGCCGGTCTGCGGTTCCTGTCTCTGCAACCCAACTGCCTCTTCAGCCGGTCTGCGGTTCCTGTCTCTGCAACCCAACTGCCTCTTCAGCCGGTCTGCGGTTCCTGTCTCTGCAACCCAACTGCCTCTTCAGCCGGTCTGCGGTTCCTGTCTCTGCAACCCAACTGCCTCTTCAGCCGGTCTGCGGTTCCTGTCTCTGCAACCCAACTGCCTCTTCAGCCGGTCTGCGGTTCCTGTCTCTGCAACCCAACTGCCTCTTCAGCCGGTCTGCGGTTCCTGTCTCTGCAACCCAACTGCCTCTTCAGCCGGTCTGCGGTTCCTGTCTCTGCAACCCAACTGCCTCTTCAGCCGGTCTGCGGTTCCTGTCTCTGCAACCCAACTGCCTCTTCAGCCGGTCTGCGGTTCCTGTCTCTGCAACCCAACTGCCTCTTCAGCCGGTCTGCGGTTCCTGTCTCTGCAACCCAACTGCCTCTTCAGCCGGTCTGCGGTTCCTGTCTCTGCAACCCAACTGCCTCTTCAGCCGGTCTGCGGTTCCTGTCTCTGCAACCCAACTGCCTCTTCAGCCGGTCTGCGGTTCCTGTCTCTGCAACCCAACTGCCTCTTCAGCCGGTCTGCGGTTCCTGTCTCTGCAACCCAACTGCCTCTTCAGCCGGTCTGCGGTTCCTGTCTGTGCAACCCAACTGCCTCTTCAGCCGGTCTGCGGTTCCTGTCTCTGCAACCCAACTGCCTCTTCAGCCGGTCTGCGGTTCCTGTCTGTGCAACCCAACTGCCTCTTCAGCCGGTCTGCGGTTCCTGTCTTGCAACCCAACTGCCTCTTCAGCCGGTCTGCGGTTCCTGTCTGTGCAACCCAACTGCCTCTTCAGCCGGTCTGTGATTCCTGTCTATGCAACCCAACTGCCTCTTCAGCCGGTCTGCGGTTCCTGTCTATGCAACCCAACTGCCTCGGCGGCCTCTTCAGCCGGTCTGCGGAACGCCGTCCAGGAACACCACGATCGCACTTTCCTCCTTGGAGCTGGCCGAAGGGCATTGTTCTAGGCATGCGTGCCTTCCATCCTTGCGACACGGCCAGCACAGCGCGACTGAATGTAAAACAAGACAGACGATATGGAGCCCAAAACAGCTTTGGTGAAACTGCGCGAGTAGCCTGACCTGCTTCTGGTAGAAGCCGCTCGAAGTTTTGGGATAGGATCAAAGACGGTTCTCTGTACCTGAACCTTCGTGGCCGGGCGAAGTCGGTGCTCTCTCTCTCACCGTCTCCCGAAGGAGCAGCTGGCCGCGGACAGGCAGGCGGCAGTCAACATCCTTGCTGACTGCGGAATCTCTAGAGACGACGCTACCCGGGTACGCGAAGTGCTCCGCTACACTGAGGCCGGTGCCGTCGATGCTTATCTGAGTGGACGGAGATGACAGCACTTCATGGAGCACAGCACAGTACTTCAGTCTTCCTCAGGCTGACACCGAGCTGGAAGGCGTTGGCTGCTTCAGAGCAGCAGTTGCCGATGTGCTGCACGGCTTCCCCAGGCTGGGCGAGAAGGGCAGAGTCACGAGCATATGGCGGCTCCGTGGTGAGCTTCTCGGTGGTTTTTGTCGGCGCAAAGAGACAGCGAAGGTTGGACGGGTTGCCATCTGTCCGGAAGCGGAAGAAGACGGAGAACAACGCGGAGGCCGTGACACACCCTTGCTTGACGCCGTTGGACATTGGAAAGCTGTCAGCCATTGGAAAGCTGTTTGACATTGGAAAGCTGTCAGCCATTGGAAAGCTGTTTGACATTGGAAAGCTGTCAGCCATTGGAAAGCTGTTTGACATTGGAAAGCTGTCAGCCATTGGACATTGCAAAGCTGTCTGACACGACACAGTTAGCGGGATAACCATCACTGCATTATTGTAAATGTATCTTTTGACGTTCTGGTCCAGAGGGTCCAATCATTAAAAGAGATGTTTACTTATTATTACAAAATGATCGCTTTTCTGAATCGGCATTGTAACTACATAATTATGTGTATTAAACGCTGCGTGCGTCCAGCGGCTTACTAGCGTCAAAACATTATTATAGTGATGCATAAGTAGTAACTGGTACATATATATGCACTGATAATTAGCGATTATCTGGTGACAGTCACAGTTAGTGACTACGTCATTGTAAAGATGTCTTGTAACGCTTCATTCCAACGGCTTTCCAAAGCCAAAAAGGATGTCGTTGTCATTATCACTATACATATCAACTAATTATCGCAGCATATTTACAATTTACAATGAACACTGCATTATTGCAATTATATACCCTCAACGCTACTTCCAATAGCTTAGCAGCGCAAAAAGAAGATAATTACAATGATGAGCTGGTGTCCATTCATACCAAAACTGTAGTGATAACTACAGTGATGCGGTAAAAATGACGCTGGATCAAAATACACAAAAGGTTTAAAGGAACACTTATTTTAATGAGACAACACACACACAAAAACAAAAATGCAGACAAACCAGCATGCATGTTTTCAAGGTAGCCAAACCACTTCTTCGGGCAACGAACAGTAAGTGTACGAGCAAACGATGAAAGAAATGAAATCGCTTGGCTTTCAGTTGGTTCACCCGTGGTTGAGAAGAATGCGTGCACATGGCTCAGTAGTAATGATTTTGTCATATTTACAATGACGTGTACATAATTATGTACAATGGTGTCGGCATATTTACAATGACGTGGACATATTTACAATAATGCGCTTTTGACACAAGTAAGCCGCCATAGGTGTTAGTTACCCTTGAGGACGTGCTGGTCGGTGACGCACGGCAACCTTTTTGCCTTTATTTTCATCCTCCAATGGCCAGAATATACTTAAGGCTTATAGCCCTAAACACATACACACACACCCACACACGCACGCATGCACACACATACACGCGCGCGCGCGCATACACACACACACACACACACACACGCACGCACACACAACACACACACACACACACGCACGCACGCACGCACGCACGCACAGAGAGAGAGAGAGAGAGAGAGAGAGAGAGAGAGACTCTCCGAGTCGCGACTCTTCAACAGCACTGTTTTGAAACGATGGGAAGTAAACCATGATACCTGTGTCTCAATGTTCGTGCCAGCCGTTGTACGTAAGTATAGGCCTAATGCAGTCTATAATGTCTACACGTTAGTGCTGCATTCAAGACCGAAACGTAACACGCAAAGTCAGGCCCTCGAATCGTGACGAGTTCGTTTGGACATGCGTTGCTTCAGTTGTTACTACACTTCTTCTTTTTTTTATAGAGTGCACGAATCGACTGGTAGACTGGGAACACAAGCGATTTTTTTAATGAGGAATGGAGGTCGACTGCATGGAATGAACGCGGTGACAGTGCTGACTCGGACGGATTTTTGTTTTATTTTATTTTTTTAGCAGACCGGTGAGCCAGTCAAGCATACCTTTTCAGTGTGTGCACGTGTGTTGTATTGCTGCCTTCTCGGCCCTTTTCAGTGTGTGCACGTGCGTTGTATTGCTGCCTTCTCGGCCCTTTTCAGTGTGTGCACGTGCGTTGTATTGCTGCCTTCTCGGCCCTTTTCAGTGTGTGCACGTGCGTTGTATTGCTGCCTTCTCGGCCCTTTTCAGTGTGTGCACGTGCGTTGTATTGCTGCCTTCTCGGCCCTTTTAAGAAACAGTCTAGCTGAACGAGTATAAAGTATTGGTCTTCAGTTTGCGCCGTTCTTATTTCTACTTCATCTCCAAACACACAGAAGGTTCAATTGAAACGCCATTTATTAGGGCTCGACACATCTTCATGTCCGTTTTGAAGGCATTTAAATTCTCCTTATACGCTGCTTGTATAGATCTTCCATTATGTACTTCTTCAGTTATTAACAGTACAACGGCAGATATGTCGGTCGGCCGATCATCGGTCATCTTTACCGTTGCCGTAATTAATGTAATCCGCCAGTCTCCCTCTTCCCTTCCCCTTTGACCCTTAACCTTTTTCTAGTGACCACCGGTCTCCAGTCACCACCATCACATGAACCTCTCACGCACACACGCACGCACGCACGCACGCACGCACGCACGCACGCACCACACACCTATCCCTCACCACACACACTGACACTACATCCGCATCACGCACCACGCCACACACACCACACACACACACACACACACACACACACACACACACCACTCTCCTCTCTCTCTCTCCTCTTCTCTCTTCTCTCTCACACACTGACACACACACATACATAGCGCGCGCGCACACACACACATTATCTCGCTCTCTCTCTCTCTCACCATACACTGACACACACACATACTGCGCGCGACATACATACACACACACACACACACACACACACACACACACACACACACACACACACAACACTCTCTCACCACACACACTACCACTCACTACCCCACCACACTCCACTCACATCAGCGCGGCAACACATCTCTCATTTACTCACTTGTTTCTCTCATAATCACACATCGATCTGCGCAGCACGGGACACACCACCCTCCTCCTCTCTCTCACCACAACGCCACCAATCTACATGGGCGACGCAGGACAACGAACCTAAACAAGCGACGCGACACGCACGCACGATCCATGCTGTTACTTTTACTCGACCCCAACACTGACACAGACCATACATGCGTCGCCGCACATGACTCCACTACACCCACACATTTCACACACACACCACACACACACACACACACACCACACCACACACACACCCCACCCCTTCTCTCTCTCTCTTCTCTCATCACACACATACACCAATACATAGCGCGCGCGCACACAACACACATTATCTCTTCTCTCCTCTCTCTCTCTCTCTCACCCATACGACTGACACACACACATACAGCGCGCCACACACCACACACACACACACACACACCACGCACGCGCGAGATCTCCTAGTTGGTTTTTGTTATCTTTCAGTAGAGGCACAACCGAACCTGACACAGCTGACGCAACATGCCTGATCTCCTTTGCCTGTGTTACTCTCTTACTTCGGACCCCACGTTTGGAATTCACTCCCACAAGACCGTAGACACTGCTCAGACCCGTCACAAGGCGCTGACGGCACCTACCAACCGTCTGAGCGGCAGTTTCTTCCATCAGGCCGTTGGTGCTGTCAACGTTGGTGTGGGTGGGTGGCTGTACGTGCGGCGTTTGTCGGTGCGGCAACGACACATAGTAAAAAAGATTATTTAACGCGATAGTAATCTTAACTGCTCTCTTTTAGTCGAAGTGTGTAGTACGTGCATGCGCGCTTGCGTGTGGGTGCGTGTCTGCGATACACTGCCTCTAAAGCAGCTGTCTAATGTCAGTCTTTACTGTTTCTCAGTTTAATGCATTTTACGATAGTTGTCGCAGTAAGTGTTGAGGGGGAAGGATGCGTGTGCCTGTGTGTAGACGATACACATTATAAACCTTGTTGCAGAAGATATTCAAACAACTGTTTTAACTATTCCTTTTTGAGTTTCAGTATGCATTATTATTAGATATTCTGCAAGGTTTATTCTACTATCGTCATGACTGTTCCATTTTAGTCAGAGCTGGCCTTTTGCGATCCCCCATAATGCATGCACTACAAAATTAAGTTTTTACGTGACTACAATTGGGTCTGACTTGGGGATGGCTTGTTTTGGTGTGCGTGGTTCGTAAGTTGGATGTGCGGGTTATTGGCACCCGCCTGTGCGAAACTGCGAACCGTTGTGGTGTGTGTGTGTGTGTGTGTGTGTGTGTGTGTGTGTGTGTGTGTGTGTGTGTGTGTGTGTGTGTGTGTGTTTGTGTGTGTATGTGTGTGAGTGCGTGCGCGCGCACGCGCGGCGCGCAGATCAGTCGTCATGTTTGTACAAATTGTTTGAATTCATTGCGTTTACCTCGTATAATACTTAATGCACCTCGCAGTAGTAGGACTGTGCTCTACGTGTGTATAGAATTTCTGTTTAGTTTAATACGTATTGTGTAAATTAATTAATTAATCAGGGCGTCGATGAGAGCATGGTAAATGTACATATTATTTAGGTGTTCAAAGGCCCTTGATTAAAACACAAGAGGCCCCGTGTCGTGCGCGTTAGAAGCTGTTCCCATATGGTATAGACACACCGCCGTCGCTCAAAACAAAAAGAAGTCTCGTCTTAATTATCAGTGGCCGCATTGGTTTGGGTCGAAGCACCTAACCTTCAGCTGTTTCACAACTCCGTGTCCCAAAACTGCACGGCAAAATGGCGCTGGTTTTGAAACGTTCAGTTGACCGTATTTTCCGACCTTTTGGGTGGGTGGGTGGGGAGGGTGGGGGGGGGGGGGGAATGAAGGGAGGGGGAGAGAGAGAGCAACAGGGTACGTTTCTGAGGATTTTCAAACAGGAGAGTGATGATGATGTGGGGCTTCGTTGTCCTCGGATGTCGGGCTGACATAATTATAAGGGACAAAAAGGGAGAGTGAGCGACAAGGCAGGAGTCCAGGAGCTGTGTGAGAGTCGAGGTGGCCGTCCTGGGCTGTCCGTCCTAACGAGCCTTCTGGTTTCCGTGGACGTAAAGCTATATTGAACCCTGCTTCGGCATTTGGTCTCAGCTTGTCCCTAATACGTCAGCCGACATCCGAGGACATTAAGCATCACATGAAGACAAGGCAGTGGAAATGCTCCGAGTCACCGGAGAAAGTAGAGACGCTTCTGGGCGCGGGAGCACACAGCTTCAACATGTACACTCCAGCGGAGTTTGCTGTCCATGTGAATACCCAAATACTTGTATGACCCAACCTGCGCACTTGCATGATAATTACCAGCGGCAAGTGCGCGCAAACTGATTTGGGATCAGATATAATTTCCTTATTTTTTTATATATATATATATATTATTATTTTTTTTGGTGTTTATTTCAAGGAGTGTTGTCAGTACCCCATTCTGAGAATCGATTCACCTTGGAGAAGTACGTGTCAATGTCACTATGGGAAAACAGTAGGCTGAGGATTGTCAAGGACTTGGTGTAGGTCCATAGAAATAGTGCTGGGATTTTCCGCTCTCATCTTTCACAGTGACACCCTGTGACTCGCTCGAGTGCAGCTGCACGCGGCTGACCTCCAAACGACGCGGTTCAAACCAACCTTTTATGCAAGTGCATTTGCCGTTATAAACCCATTTATTACAGTGCTCGGAAACAAGAATGACTGCAAACGTTCTAAAACAAAGATCCAAATGAACGTCATATATTAGGACAAAACACAACATGCAAATCTTTGCGGTAATCCCCTTTTTCAAGCTACAAAACAACAGGCCAGAGAACAGGCCAACAAGAACTGTTTCAAAGGCAACATTGGGGAAACTTCTGAAATGGGGTGGAGCTCATCGATACATGTCATCTTGAACTGAACTGAACTGTTCACGTCTTTGTTGTTGGCCTGTCCCTCAGAGTGCAGTTTTGGGTTGTTGTTTTTTTATGACAATAATTCCTGGTCTTTTCATTTAAGGGCTACATACCCTTGTGGAAAAATGACACAGAAAAGAATGTGTCATTATTAATCTGTTTAAGATTCCTGTTGATCAAGACTGATGAAATTTTCATTACGGCTGCATGGTCAGCTTAAATGCCATCGGAAATTGAAAGCAAATTGTCATAGAAGAAATCACACACGCACGCACACACGCACGCACGCACGCACGCACGCACGCACGCACGCACGCACACACACACACACACCACACACACACACTTCTCTCTAAAAAGTTTTTTATTCCTCACTTCTCTGGCATGTGACGAAATGGTATGGAAATAGATGCTAGTTGAACACAGATGCAAAAAGAAATACACCAAGACTGACAACTGACACTCTCAACACTGATAAAATGATCCAGACATTCAGTTATTTCAGACACTCAAAAAACAGCATACTCTCACATTTCTGTGGATTGCACCCACCATCAGCACAGACAAAGCAGCAGGGAAGATGTTCTGTTTGTGTGAAAACTGACATTAGCAGTGAAAATAATAACGATTAACCTGGTGCGCAAAACAAGATACAAAACTAGTACAGTGGAGCAGGTTTGGGCACAAGCTCTCCATCTTCACTTTCTGGAAAAGTTACAAACATATACTGGCAACTAATTTCATTAATAAAATAAGAGTTTAAAAAACTAAAAAAATTAAAAATGCCCTGCCAAACAGCCTAAAAAGCGTCTTTCACATCATGTTGGAAATGCATATCGTCTGATTTTGAGAGAAAAAAATCTCTATGCTCCCACCCACCCTTTTCCCAATTCCATGATATGCCTTCTAATCTCCGATTTTCACCAACTTTGTCCAGCAAAAAAGAGCAGTTTTCAGCCAAGAAAATGTGCTAGAAAACAATAACAGCAAAACTGCTATGACAAAACTTGTTAGTCATGTGTCATAAACAGACACCCAGATGGAATCAACTTGTTTTCTTTGCATTATTAACAATGATTCAAAGAAAGATGGTAAGTCACACGGCATAACTCAACAGGAAGGAAAAACAAACACATGCAGGTCCCCCCCCCCCCCCCCCCCCAAAAAAAAAACACCCCCCAAAAAACACAACAACCACCACCCAACAACTAAAAACATGAATGTCCCAGACTCTGGCCAAGAAAACGCAGCAGTCTGTGACTCACTACCACCACCCTGGAGCAGCTGGCTTTCCATGAGGACTTTCCCATGGAAACAAAATGCAGAAACTGTTCAAGCAACAACGGGGATAAGGGTGAGACAAGAGGTGATGGCAATGATGCAGTAAACCCCCCCCTTCCCCCCCAAAAAAAAAAGAAGAAGAAGAAAAGCATGTGAACCAAAATGAATTCAAAGCACAAAGTCAAAGAATGCATAGATAGTTGCTATGGGTAGGATGCAGCATCTGTACATATTCCTCTGTGTATCTGTAGGAATGGGACATGTATACATTCTTCCGCTGTGTAGCAGTAGGAATGGAACAGATGAAGGATCAGTCTACAGAATGTGCAACATGCATCAAAATGCTCCATGTGCTGTGTGTGTGCGTGCGTGATGTGTGTGAGTGCAAGAGAGAGAGAGAATGTGTGTGTGCATGCATGCATGCATGTGTGCGTAGACTTGGGGAAACTTTTTTTTTCCTAAGTGCAAATATACTCTCTTAAACTGAACCTAACAGTCATGCCAGCAAAAATGTACAACACTGGAGTTGGTCAAAAGCATTGCTGAGCTTTTGCCTTTAATAACCAGGACAAACTATAAATATGGGTGTAAAGGGAGTGGGGTGGGGATAGGGGATAGAGCTGTGTGTAATCCAATGATCAATTACTCCACTGCTCCCCCCCCCATCCCCAAAGCAAGGACAGTGCATAGCCAAGAGAGACTTTCCATTGTATGACATGGAAAGATCAACGTAATGACTGTTTACTGTGATAACAGATTAAAGTGTTTTGTGTTAATCACGTTTCGGTTGTTTATTTGGAACAGAAACTTTAGCTGTGAGCTGAAACAAAGAGAATTCTTTCAAAACAGTAATGGTAATATTAATGCCCTACAAAAAAATCTTCAATTTGTGATGAATATTACAAGGTTTTCTATAAAAATAATGCAACATCTCCTCATCTATGTTTATCAAAGCAAAACCTGTTTGTTTTTAATGCAGGTCTTAAATGGCTTGCCAACCAATAAAACAAAAACAAAGACCCCAGGCATAACACTGCAACAAAAGACAATCCAGTCTGACAGGCTACATCCAGAAATGGAAAATAAAGACTCATATTTTCATTCAGAAACAAACTAAAGGTAAACATTTTCATTCACAAATGAAAACTAAGGGTACATTTTCATTCACAAATGGAAAATAGGGGTAATTTCTGTTATCCAAAAACAAAGGTTAAATGTTTTCATCCACAAAGAGAAACCAAGGGTTTAAAACATTTCCATCCAGAAACGAAAATTATAAAGGGTAAATGTTTTCACCCCAAAAAACAATAATAATGTTAAACGTTTTCATCCACAAACTAGGGTAGATACTTCCATCCGGAAAGAGAAGTGCAGGGTAAACGTTTTCATCCAGAAAAATAAAGGGGTAAATGTTTCCATTCATAAAAAACAGAAACAAAGGGTAAGCATTTTCATCCAAAAGGAGGAAACAAGAGTACTGATCCTAAAAGAAAAACTGAGGGAAAATGTTCTCATCCCGAAACTCAAAGGCCCCAAATTCTGCAACATACACAACTCATCTCAACTGGTGTAACTGCATTCATTTTGCTGATATATATATATTACAAGATACAAATATACACAAAGAAAAGGAAAACAAGTTGCAAGAGTATTGCCTGGCAGATGCATGACCATATGGCGCGTAAAATGGGGATCCACAATTCCCCAGCACACGCAGACTACAAATTTGTTTCTAACTTCACTCCTCACTTCTACTTTCCTACTGTATTAGTGTGAGCAAAGTCTCTATCACATAAGGTGCAAACATAAACAAATCAATGTACATGCAGTGATCTACATCTGTACATAAATGTTGTTTTTTAAAACACACTGAAGAATCAGGGAGGAATGGGGGAGGGGGAGAGTAGATGTGGACAGAGAAGTGGAAAAACTTAAGACTTGGAAGTAAAATAAACAGGAATTGTAACACATGAACATTCACATCAAAGAAAAAAGTTGTAATTTGTTGTTTTTTTACATTCTTGTGCTCTTCCGATTATGACATGGTCAAAAAAAGAAAGAAAAAAAAGGAAAAAGAATTCATTTGTTTTTCGACCACCTGAGAAACCTAAGAAAACAATGCTGCTGTGCTTGTATGCTGAAAGAAAAGCCCAAATACAAGGAACAGACATGTATATGATTAAGTGGCAGCTACTAGGTCAGGCTGTTGTGCAAACAAATGAATAGTGGCAAAAGGCAGTAGCTTAGGAGACACCTGGGAACACACTATAATTTACTGAGTGTTAGCACACAGACACTTGCACACACACATGCAGTCTCAAACACACGCACAGACACACATGCAGTCTCAAACACACACACACACACACATCTTGCACAGACAATGACACACACTCACATCACAGACACACAGACACACTCACAGGTAAATGACCAGAACTCATGTACACATATACCAAGCTATACATATAATGATGACCCAAAGTAGATTCCAACAAAGTTATTGCACTGATGGAGGGAGCAAGTATTGTGCACAGCTGGAGAAACACCTAAAACACACACAGAGGGTCAACAAAGCAACCTCTTTACAACAACAAAATGGAAGATGACTGAGATAAAAAATAAATGTTTCATGATGACAAGGAAAGCTTACATCGCAACCCATACACTGAGTTCAAGGATCATTTGCCTGTACATGCTACGTTCATCTGTACACGTTGATATCATTTTGTTCCGACATACCACCAACAAACAATTAAGAAGCTTTGAACAGCTTCTTATGAATTGCAAAAGAAAATCCACAGTACTAACTATGGTAAGCATCGGACATCTACTTCAAAATGCACTACGCCAGATTTCCTTTTTATGAAAGTCAAAAGGAAAGGAAACATATTTACTGACATCCACTCAGTCAACACTTGTCCTAGCCACTGGTACAAATTACATTACCCAATGTCTTTCTCTTAAGTTCTTGCATTCCTTTCTTGCTTTTTCACAACAAAGTGAATTTGAGAAGGGGGGGGTGGGGGGGAACATTTCTATCTTGGCATCCCTCTTATTCAGACAAGGTTCAGACTGAAAAGTGACCCACTTCAGACAGAGTTCAAACAGAAAGGTGATGCACTTAAAATAGAGTTCAGACTGAAAAGTGACTCAGTTCAGATAGCGTTCAGTCACAGTTCAGACAGGACCGAGTCAGAAAAGTGACACAATTCAGACAGAAAATGACACTAGTCAGATACAATTCACACTGAAAAATGACCAAATTCACCCTGGAAAGAGGCACAATTCAGCTTGAAAGTGACACAGTTCATACAGAACTTGCACTGAAGAGTGACACAATTCTGACTGAAAGGTGAAAGAAACTCGGACCCAAAAGTCACACAATCCAGATGGTTCCCCCCCCCCCCCTTCCCCCCTCTCATCCCTGAAAAATGACACAATTCTGACAGAATTCACACTAAAAGCTAGGTCGCACACTTCAGAGAGAAATCAGACTGAATAGTGATGCAACATTTTTCAACCAGTCAGTTGCATATTGGGATTCATCATGGCTCAGTTGTTAAGGCACAGACTTGGGATTAAGAGGGTGTGGGTTCAAATCCCTGTCTGGGTGGTAGCTTTCTTCTCCAACTGTCCTTACATAGTCTTGAGGGTGGAAAGCAAGGCTGTGTTGACATGAAAACCTGCAGCCATGTGCACACTAAATGTTTATGCAATTAAAAATTAAAAATCCACTGCAGCTGACACATACTGCCCTGGCAAAATGCTGTTAAAATTCTGCCAGTGTTATAAATAAGTGAGCAGGCTGGGTAATCAGTCTGACAGCTGGCTTTTTGTCAACCACAACAACAAAAGGGAGAAAAAAGGGCAGCTGAAATTTTCCTCAAAAGAAGTTCCTGCTCAGTTTGATCAGTATACCAGTAAACCTCAGTGCAAAGTTTTTGTTGTATGCAACACTGGCATGGCTGCAGCATGCCAATGCGCTCAGTTTGTTTTTGTACGCAGTGGCAAAAAGAAAGTGTCAAAAACAGTCAGCAGAAACTATGCGTCAAATGAAGCGGTCATGGCAGAATTATAGGATGCTGTTCAAAGCCCAAAGGTAAATTCTGACCCTTGGCAGCACTTTGCCTTCAAAAAGAGGAAGGTGGATTGTGTATGTGTGCGTTTGTCTGTTTCTGTGATCTGAATAGTTAAACCATGATTCAATGAAGAGCCTGACGCTTCCAGTATACTGATGAAACAAATACCGGTACAATGAAGAAATAAATACCAGTACTGTACTGGTACAGTTTTTCCTGCCAGCATGCAGTCCTACTCCCACTTGACAAAGCCATCTTGCCCAAGACTAGTACTGAGCACAGCATGTAAAAAAGCAATCGGGGAAACTATGCATCTCCCCACACATTTAGAAAAATACTGATGGTAGAAAGGCAAAATGGGTTTTCTTTCTTCAGTGACAGCCATAACAAACAGAAACGCCTTTTGTTGATCTTGTGTCAGTGTTTAAAGTTCAGACCAGTGGAACAAATGCTTGTGACTTGAGTAAGGTGTTGAAACTGCAAGAATACAGCTTTTTATCTTCAGTCTCCCATGACCTTGAAAATGTGTCACGGTTGTCAGCACTGCTAGGTGACTTGCAACAGATTTTGTTTCCTTTTTTGGAGAGTCCTAATACGTGCCACAGTCACTGTAATGGTGTAAAGGCCAAATACATGATCTTGTCTATTTACTGTACTTCACAATCTTAGCAAGTTTGAAATCTGTTAGATATGGTCTTAATGCAAAAATGAAACTTTCACTGACTTTTTGTTTCAGTTTAATTTTCAGACCAAACTGTCACCTTGAAATCAGGCCAAGGGCATCCAAAACTGCAAAATAAGGGATCCCAAGCAAGGCTATCATCATGCCCAGTTTTGAAAGGTCTTAGGTGTGTTATTGTCAAATGAAACCCAAAAGCTGGAAGCACACCAAATATTTACCCTCTGCTTAAAAACGTACAAAAAAAGAAGAAGAAAAAATGCCTTAGTGATCATATCAAATTGCATCCAATCCGTTTGCTGACTGGTTCACACAGCTGCAGGACCAACCAGGATTTGGAAGATGTTTTTTTCAAACTGACATTTTTGTATGCTGATGCACTCCTGTGCTCTGATCTTTTTTCCCACTGATTCAATGATGATCCTGTGAAGCCCATAATTCTCTTTTGCGAATTTGGCCCACTGAATCTGGTAACTGTGATATATATGCTCACAAGCTCATAACATACCACAGGCTCTCCCCCCCCCCCCCCCCCCCCCCCTTCAACTTCATTCAGTCATCTCTACACACAGAATGCAAGCAGCCAGAACAAACTATTAAACTACTGATGTTGCTGCAACATTCAAGCCAAACCCAACTGGGCACTGCCACTGCTGTCAATGGTGATGAGCTCAAGAGAATGTTACATCTCTGTCAAAAACAAACGCATGAATGTAAAATTCAATGCTGCAAAACAACTGTCAGAGCATCCTTTCACATGTGGAAGCATGGATTGGTTCTAGATCTCAAACACTCACAACTGCTTCTGCTTCTCAATGTATGCTCATGTTCAAGTGCTTGGAGATTCTAGATGCGTCAAATGTACACAGATGTCATAATAAAAACCAACACGACTTGTTCAGTGATATACAAGGTACTTAACATGTACAACAGACACGTAATATTCTGCCTTTGTTGTTTGCACATACAAACAACCAACCAACCAAAAACTGTACAACCAATACAACATGAACAGTGCATATAACTCAGGTTTTAAAGCAGTAACAACAACACAACAATAACAGCAAACAGTTTAGAAAAAAAACATTACCAAAACATTCTGACGGATGCAAGACATGATACTAAAATGTGCACAAAATCTGCTCTCATATTCATGAAAGTTCTGCTAAGAGTTCCTCGAAATAAACATGTATAACGGATTATGAAATTATTTACAGAATCATAAAAAAGTAAAAGAATTGTAATTCCACACATGGTGTAATGATTGGTTCAATTCATTAACTCTCCTCGCTGCCATCAAAAAAAGTGGTTTTTTGTCTCCTTGACCCTCCACCTTTGTATGTAAAATCACATGAGGTCAAACTTCAAGGTCAGTCTCTGCCGCCAACAATCAGCAGACTAGAAGAGATCATACGGTCAAGGGCATGCAAGTCATGGTTAAAAGGGGACTGTTTTTCTTTTTTGTTTTGTTTTGTTTTGTTTTGAAAATGTGCACAACAATTAGACATTCCCAGTAACTCAGATATTCTAAAAGATATCTGATTGGTCACTCACTCATTTGAAATAGCGAAAGGTTCTACTGGACTGGCAATATGATCCTGTGAGTGCTGTTTGCAGTGCAGGCTTTGGGCATACAGGTAGAAACGTGTGAAGACTATGTACAGATGAGAACGACGTGCACACCGAACGGCGCCCATTGGTCAAATCTTGCATATGTTCTCCTAGGTGCGCATTACCTGCAGCTAAGCTTTGAACCGAGTGCAATGCTGAAAAACCCTATCAAGGACCCCACTAACCTTCACTGGACCTTGTGGATGAAAAAATCTGTCATGCTGTCATGTACATGTTCACAACTCATTCAGTTTTAATGCTACCTCCATGAAACGTCATGACATTGTCCAGCAAGCATCACAGGGGCAAGTCTACCCAAATGGCCTGTTTTGTCAACAGAGCTGTTCTGCACCTGGTGGGCATGAGCACCCCTATACTTCAGTGAAAAAACTTTACATGCCATTCGTTGTTGCTGGGACTTCACCCAAGCTAGTTTGAAAGTCCTGTGAAAAAAGAAGGAGTGTGGGCATGCACCCACAATGTATGGGGCAGGTATATTGACTAAAACACCCATACAAAAAACAAAACAAAAAACACGGATGTATGGAAACCAACAAGGTGAGTGCGACCTTCAAGGTGGGGTACAGCAAAAGTCCAGGTGAAATCTTGCTGAAGAGTGAGTGGTTCCTCAATCCCTGCCAGGTGGAGAAAACTCTAGGTGACTGCCAGATCATGTTGGTGGGGAGAGAAATGACTGACTCCATCCGGCTGATGGAGTGACTGCACAGGGTTCCTCTTTCCTGTGTAACACTCTCAGAAGAGTCCACAAGATTAAAGTTCAGACTTTCAGAGGAGTCCGTGAGACTCTGAAGTTAACGGTCAGAAGAGTCCACAAGACCGACTAAAGGCTTTCAGAAGAGTCAACAAGACTCTGAAGTTCAGAGTCTCAGATCAAAAGAGTCCACCATTCCACTCTGCAACTCATCAGCACCCTGTGGATTTCCTCCCCTTTCTCCATGACCAGGTCAGTTCTGTCCCCTGCTGCGTACCTTTCTTAAATATTCCTTTTTTGTTTTCCAAGTCAAATTTTTGTTCAGAAGAATTGATTTGTACTCGCTTGTTAATGATACAGTATTTCTTCCTGTTTCATAACACAGATGAGGACTGACCCCTCATCTGCATCACCGTAAAATGATCCTCGGGATAGCCTGTCCACCAAGAATTTGCTGTTTTTCTTTGCTCACAAGACTGCCACAATAGCTCTTTCATAGTCTGCTCTTCTCGCTGTTGTCAACTTACATTTCTTGAGATTTAAAATAAAGCCAAGCCATACACTAAACAAGAGGTTAATCATGCACACACACACACACACACACACAAAATGTTCTGTGAAAACTTCACATCATGCTACTACTATGGTACAGTTTATACTGGACGCCGCATCGTCTTCAGTCCTTTTAATGGTACAAAGTTTTATGTATTGCACAAAATTATCCTTGCTGTGCCAGATTCCATTTGCTTCAGGAGGCCAAGAAATGAAGCGATGATCTCTGCCCTTCTCGCGAGGAGTTGCGAGTCCAAGAAAACTAATCATGCATGCTCAGTCGGTGCCGCTTCTTCTCCCGCATGCTACAGATCAAGACCGTCTCCTCATTCCCATAGGCCTTCAGGCCTAAGCTGAACGCAAAAGGATCGTTTTGACTTTCCCTGCAGACTATAAAGCAGACCAAGAAGAAGCAAGGTTGTTGCGAGGTGAACCTTTTTTTCTTGTACCTATAAGAAGACAGATCTAAGAAGACAGATCCAACCCATCCTCATTTTTCCAGAGAACTCCAAAATGATACTGGTGCAACGAAGCTATAGCAAGGTGAAGCTATATGCCTATCTAATCCAGTAAGAGAGATCACACACATCCTCATCTTTCCAAAGCTGATGCAGGTGCAATGAAGCAGTTGCAAGGTGAAGCCCCACCTAACTAAGAACAGAGATCCCGTCCACACACGTCTTTCCGGTAAGCTCCACAGCAGAACCATCGCAGGGTGAAGCCCCAGCTATTTGCTCTAAGAAGACGGATCACGCCCATCCTCATCTTTCCGTCAGACTCCAAAGCAGAGGCAGTAGTAGCTGAAGCCCATGCTGGGTTAAGCCCTATCTAGGAAAAGTGACTGCCCTGTCCATGTCTTTCCAGCAGCCTCCAAAGTACACACAAGGGCTGTGAATCCCTCCCTAGGTGGTGCTGTGACTATGTTGGAGAGATCGTGCAAGTGGCAGCTGCACCTTGTCTCAACTCTGTAGACAGCTCTGCAGTTTGTCGATCCATTCTTGGGCTGATTTGGCATCTGATGCCATAAAGTTGTAGATCCGGCGAACCGTGCGTACCTGCAAAACAAGGATATGTCGGTGTTTTTCAGAGTCGGGCGAAAATCCTTCAGGATCATAAAGACTGACAGTATTCTTAACATTCAAATGACAATGTGAGCCTGAAGCATTCTCTCGCTAAATGTTCCTGGGCAGAATTTCCACCAGCGCGTATTTCCCATCACGGCAAGGCACTGGCTGAGAGGAACTGAACGTACGCTAGGCAGCAGCCACGAACAAAAAGTCTGCAGAAACCGCCACCAATAATCCGAATACATCTGCAGAATACACACAGGTCCAAATCGTTACACCAATGGGAACAGGCACTTAAGCCCTCCCTGAGCCTCTGATCATGCTAGATACTTTTCAAACTGGTGCAACTCTATAAGGTGGCAAAGGCAGTTTGCAGAAAGCATTCAAACAATCACTGCAGTAACTGGTAAGATACATGGCCACCTCTACTACTTCTAAAGCTCTTCTAACAACCACCCAGCTCCCTTCCCTGCCTAGAAAACACACACATACATACACACACACACACATACACATACACACACACACACACACACATACATACACATACATACATACACACACACACACACACACATACACACACACAAATAAAACGACAGCCATTATGTCTGACTGACTGCTGATTTATTTTCCTGGTATCTGCTAGTCTTAACTGGTAAAATACTGGAAATTACCAGTTAAGGTGAATGCTGCCCTAAGCTCAGCAACACAAGACCTGAGCACAGGAAGGGAAAGGCAGACTGAGGGGCAGGAGGCTCCTCTCCGACCATGACAGTACAAATTCCAACGGTTTGGCCGACTGCCATGTTTTCAATAGCCCACACACTGCCGCATTTTCACTTTTTCCATCTAAAGTAAATGAAAACAACAGTAATAGTACACTGTGTTCAAAAGTTTGGTTTTCTTTGAACCCTTCTCAGTGAACGGTAACTGAAAAGAAAAGAATTTCGTTTCAGTGGAAGCAAGTGTCTGGAACGTAGCCAGCTTTATGGAAAAATGTCACTAATCAGCTCACCACTCCCACGCCCAAATACAGAAATGTACCAGAAGAGCCGGGGTTCTAAGCAAAGTGAAGGGAAGTGTCACCTCGATGAAGGAATTCTCATCAGCTTTCTTGGGTGCCCCGGGCATGTTCTTGACTGGCTGCACAGATTCCACTTCCGCCAGATCGATGAAGCCTTTGCAGTTGGAGTCCTCCATGGCGTCATAGTACCGCATCTGACACACCAACAGCATCTCAGTGAATACCACCATTTCACCACACTCCTTTTATATCACGCCCACCAGTGACTACAACCAGAGCCTGCCTTCCTGTCGCAGTATTGCATCTCACTGAATACCATCAATTCACCACAGTTCTTTCATCATGCTACCAGTGAATCCACTACAGCCATTCATGTCACAGTACTGCATCTGCCAAACATGAAGACATCTGAAAGAATACAATCATTAATTTTACATTATCTTAAGGCTTTTACGGGCCAGGCGGGCTAACTGCCCATTGTTATCATTAAACTATCAAGGAATGAAACTGTTATAGTGGGAATCCTCTCTTGCACTATGGCAGTACCCCATATGACACGGATCATCATCCCACTGACTGAGTGGTTCACCATGTTACTGGCTTCTACTGTAAACAATCAAACTGTAGCAGTTGTGGCACCCTGACAAGGACCATCATCCCACTGACCACAAGTGGTTCACCATGTTACTGGCTTCTACTGTAAACAATCGAACAAACTGTCGCAAGGAACATTCCACACAATACAAGTAGCTGACCATGTGCTCTCAGACCAGCAGTACCTGGTGCTTCATGGAGTCCAGGACGAACCAGCGCTGTTTCCATCCCTTGAAGAAGGCGCCTTGCTTGTACAGATAGCCTTCGTGTGTCCGATGCTCCCCGTGGCTCGATGGAAAGCTCTGAAATGCTGGTCCGGAGACTGGCCAAACAAAGTAAGGATTTGGGTAATATTATATACACTGAGTTCACTTTGTGAGTTGGGGGGGGGGGGGGGGATGGGGTGCATGCCAGTGAGACCCACTTTTACCTGTAGAAACGGTAAAGAAGTTCAGGACAAGCTTTACCCAATCTCCAACCAAAGCAGCCCTAAACAGCGAGTGAGGTAGTTTCCTGATTATATCTAATACCCAGTGAACTGCACAGGACTTATCAGGGTGAAACAATCCCTCATATTACAAGTAAAAGTCTGATTTTCTATTATGACATATACCGCTTTATGTTGGCAGGGGATTTTGGAAAAAAATGATGTTGAATGAACCGGGAAGGCCAAAATCAGAAGGGTAGATATTCCTGGATGCAAGCAAAGCATGCAAAACTCAATTCTGACCCACTCCAGGCTTCACAGGGAGAACCTTTGACAGCTTCCAGTTTCCTCCAGAGGGGACCTTAATTTCCGTATCTATGATACCCCACAATGGGGGTACTAAAACAGACAACACAAGATACAAAAACACATCACACAGACCTGTGGATGAGGCGCTGACATCAGTGCCCCCTACCCTGGCGACGTTGACGGCGGAGGTGCTGGTGTCGGTCACAGCCTTCAGCTTGGTGCACGTCTTGGGCACCATGGGCTGGCACTTCTCATGACAGTTGTAGCCGCAGTCCACGCAGTGGGTTCCTGCACCATCACATTGTCAACAGGTTCAGAAACCTGATAGGACTTTTTCTTCAAACACAGATGCACACATCACCTTTTTGCACGTGTATACGCACGGAGGACCTTGGTTTATAGTCTCATCTGAAGGACCTTTGTAGAGTCTGCCCAGGGTTTCGACTCTGGAGAAATCTGTGGGCAAGCGCAAAGCCTAGCATATAACGGTCACCCATCCATGTGGTGACCGTGCTTGATTGCTTAACCAGACTTTCCACAGTGGGGGTTGTGCATCAGTGCAAAACTGCATGGATATGTGTGCGTGCATGCATGTGGGTACACAAGCACTGAACTTTTACTTATGCAGCCAAGAGGCAAATTTCGGTCTGTTTTTTGTTTAGCATGGACAATAAAAAATCTGATGTCGTACATAGGCTAGCCTTTCCACACACAGACACCCATGTACAAAACACACCCACACAGAAGCACACATTCATCCATAGCCACAGAGAGTGCAGACATCTCTGCATGCATACACATTCATCCACACACCTCCCCACCTCCCTCCCCATCCCCTCACACACCTCCCCATCCCCTCACACACCTCCCCATC
The DNA here is from genome assembly GCA_018857735.1 of Alviniconcha marisindica. Taxonomy (NCBI): domain Eukaryota; kingdom Metazoa; phylum Mollusca; class Gastropoda; family Provannidae; genus Alviniconcha; species Alviniconcha marisindica. The sequence continues at coordinate 88,839 of JABMCL010000772.1, read as the reverse complement.
CCCTCACACACCCACAGCATCCTTCCCAACCATGCCCACACACCTGTTTTGGAGAAGCCCCACAAGAGCTGCTGACAAAAGTCGCAGTACGTGGGTGTGGTGTATGTGAACTTCTCAAACCGGTGGGGCTGAGAGAACATTCTGGCTGTGTCCCCGAGCATCTTGCCCCGAACCAGGATCTCCAACGTCAACCGTTTGTGGATGGAGCGACTGTGCGAGCGCACCAGCTGCATGCTGAAGGAAGCCTGCCGATGCGAGGCCTCTCTGCCTTGTGGCCACTCCAGCTTGTCCCACAGGACCTTCCACTTCTGGGGCAGGTGTCCCAGCTCCGACTCCAGGTGCTGGATCTCCTGCACGCAGACAACTGCCAATTACTTCAGGACCTTCCATTTCCAGGGCAGGAACCCAAGCTCTGACTCGAGGCAGACAAGGGTCAATTACTTCAGGACCTTCCATTCTGGGAGCAGGTGCCCCACCTCTGTCTCAAGGCAAACAAAGGTCAGTTGCTTCAGGACCTTCCATTCTGGGAGCAGGTGCCCCACCTCTGTCTCAAGGCAAACAAAGGTCAATTACTTCAGGACCTTCCATTCTGGGAGCAGGTGCCCCACCTCTGACTCAAAGCAAACAAAGGTCAATTATATCTAACTAAAAACAGAAACAAAAAAACACAACAACCCCAAAAAATCCGTTTGCCGACTGGTTCACACAGCTGCAGGACCAACCAGGATTTGGAAGATATTTTTTTCAAACTGACATTTATGTATGCTGATGCACTTCAGTCATCTCACAATCAAAACAGGAAAAACACATTTTTTGGTCCTTTCTTTCAGGCCCTCTACTTCCACCCTCGACTGTCAACAGGGCTGGAAAAGTGGGAAACGTGGCAACAAACCCCTCTACACAAACCCACTGGAAATGTTGTGATCCCTGGCCTGCCTTAAACAAAGCCTGGGCACACGGACACACAGAAACAGACACAGTGGTTCCAGCATACCCCCCTTAACAAAGTCATAATAGAATTAGACTGCAAAGACCGAGAAATCCCATGGCATAAACTGATGCCCCATTCTCAGTTCCATTGAGAAAGGTTTCAAGAAAACCAAACATTTTGTTTTTAACACAATGGGCCATCATATACTCTGGATGGTATAAATGGGACACTGGGGCTGACACTAACAGGACAACAGCTGACACTTGGACAGAACTGGAAAGTACAACTGGTCGGCCCACAAATCTGATCCATTTGTAGGTTCTCGCCCAAAGCTAGTTCTCCCCAAGGTGGGATGGCAATGGGCCTACACAGCATCAACACTGCCAGACGCACCCGAAACTGATGCCTGAAGAAGTCGGGCTCCTGCAGAGTGAGGTTGTCATAGCAACTGTTGAGTATGACGCGACGTTCATCAGCGGTGGCGGCTGCACTGTCCGGCAGCATGTCGGTGTTCTGTCGCAGTTCGCTGGTCACCAGTTCCACATCAAAGGATGGGCCGTGAGCCAAGTCCTCCGTCACGTAGTAGTCCCACACCACCAGGTTGGAGATGTTGGAGTAGGGACGAAGAACCTGCAGCAGAAGGGGAGGACGCATACACATGGAGGTGTACATGAAAGTGTACGTGTGTGAATGTGCATGCCAGCTGAAGCTGGGGCAAGGCACCTGCAATGCCAAAGGGTTAAAGCATTCACAAATGTTGGAGAGGGGGCAAGGCACCTGCAATGCCAAAGGGTTAAAGCATTCACAAATGTTGGAGAGGGGGCAAGGCACCTGCAATGCCAAAGGGTTAAAGCATTCACAAATGTTGCAGAGGGGGCAAGGCACCTGCAATGCCAAAGAGTTAAAGCATTCACAAATGTTGGAGTACCTGCAATGAACATGGTTGAACTTAAAAGTGAACATGAATGTTGGAATAAGGATGATGCATAGAGGGTAAAGATGTATACACATTTCTGGCTCACACACACTGTTTTGTGACCCCCCCCCCCCCCAACTTCCCCTACCCCTACATCTTAAGATATAGTCAAAGTGTTAAACAGTGAAAGAGGGATTGCACCGCTCAAAGATAAAATTGTGGTATTTGGACACTGTTTTTTGACTGCCCCCCACCCCCCCAACAATTAATGAAACAAACATTAAAATGATTCATATTTCTGCCAAACTAACGAGTCATTCTGGCAGGCTGACAGTGCAAACAGCACAGGGTATAGTTTCCCCTCTTTCCCCATCTCCAGGAATCTCACCCCCCACCAGTAGTTGTTGAGAAAGAGCCAGGTGTTCAACAGGCCTCACAACACAAAGGTGGTGAACCTGAAAGGTGGTGATTTCAGGCAGAGGGCAGTCCCTGTGTGAACCAGTCCCACTCTGTAACAGGCCTCGTGTGTTCCACTCTCCTTCCGCAATGCTAGCCTTTAACCCCGGGCTTGGCACTGGGACACAATGGGACCGGGACATAATGGGACTGGACATAAAGGGACTGGGCACGGTGGAATTGGGACACCATGAGACTGGGACATAAGAGAAGTGGGACACAATACTGGGTCACAATGGGCCTGGGACACAGTTGGACTGAGACACAATGGGCCTGGTGTGCAAATGAAATAGACCACAATGGAACTGGGACACAATGGGACTAGAACAATTACACTGGTGTACAGTGGGGCTGGGACACAATGTCACAAGCACACAACCCAGAATGGGACAAAACCGGCCCGGTCCACAATAGGCTGACCCCCCCCCCCCCCCCCCCAAGCCAGTCAAAAGACCACTCACTTGCTCCTGGTCATGAGGGCTGAACATGAAGTTTGTGAAGATGGCTGACTTCCTGTGCTGCTTGTCCATGTACTCCCACAGCCCGCAGCCCCCGGCCCCTTGCGACAGGCCGTGCTTGGGGGAGAAGCCTTGGCCCTCCGCCACCTCCTCCACACTCACGCCCCCCGCTCGCCTCTCGTCCAGCAGCCAGCCAGCTTCCACGCGCTCAAACTCGTTGTCCAGCATGAAGGTGCGGAAGCGATTGGAGACGTAGTGGTAGGCCAGGAACTTGAGGAAGTACTGGTTGAACTCAAACGAGAGTGGGAACTGGTGGAGAATCTGGGAAGCAGAGACAAGGAGACGATGTTAGTTTTGCCAGCAACAGCCGCTGCTCCGGCCACGAAACAAACGGTGTTCCACACCATCCTGCAGTCAGCAGCATCTGCCATGACTGCAGCATTTAGGCATCAGCATCTTCTTCCCTGCCTCCTTCAGAGGCGAAAGAACGTTTTTTTGATTCAGTGAAACTAGGCTTCGGTTTCTGCGTCTCTAGTCCTGATCATTCTCTCTGCAAAAGTCAGGTGAGGCACACACAGAATTTTAAACATGACAAAAGTCTGCTGAAGTCAAACAAGTCAAACTGAGTCTGAGTCCAGTAACACTGGAACTTCCTCTTTAAGACAAGAAGGCTGAGGACCTCAAAATGACTTCTTCAAACCAAAAAGGTACCCAGCGTTTGTGTGAGAGAGAGAGGGAAAAAGATGAGCATACATTAAACTGCTTTGTCTAAATCATAATTTCATGTCACAGGGAGTTCTTCGTAATACTGTAACTGGGTTCTGCAGCATCTCGCATAGCACTGATCGAGGTGTTGAAGCACTGGAGTTGTTGCAAGGGGAAAGCACGCCCGAAACAGGCAAACAGGACTCACAGTTGCAGCCCTTACAAGTGCAAAAATATACTGGTGCATGTCTTCTTGTCTTACGGTTTTCAAAATGAACCCTTTCACAATAACACCCCCCCCCCCCCCCCCCCCAAATTGCACCACTCTTCAAGCATGAAGTGCAAAGAAAGGTTTGCACCATTCTGCGCAAGCCAAGCCATTGCAATACCTGGTGCACAATGTCCAGGAACTGCAGGAAGATGGGAGCGAAGCCACTGGCCTGGTTGGCAGCGGTCTGGTTGGAGCGATGGGTGAAGCGGTGACCAAAGGCCAGCCACTCCTTCTCCACCAGCGCCTTGAAGCCCTCGATGGTGCGGTAGTAGGGGTCCAGCAGCACCTCCGCCACACTCACCACCTGCGCGTACAAGCAGACAAACCATGAATCACACCCTGGGGCTGCAGCCCTTTGTCAGCTGGTGGTGGCGCCCTCCCTGCAGGCCCTGTGTTATTTCCCTTTCATCAGAGTGCCCTCTCTTGTGTCACTCTCCTGTGAAGGAGGTTACATTGTTCTGAGATTGAAAGTCCCTATCATGCAAGATGGGCAGAGTGATATGTGGATGGGCATTGCTCAGAACTTCAGCCACACTCATCAACTGCATGGACAAGCTGATCAGCCATGAATGAGTTGTTTTTTGTTTTTACAATGGAAGGGAGTGCTGGTTCTTTTTAAATACCTTCTAAATACTAACAAACTCTGAATAACAGTAACACATTAATACAAAGAAACCCCTCCTGATGAAAGACTACCCATAAGAGACTGCCCTCTTTCAAGGCTGCATCTGATGAAGCTGTTCCCTTCATGTCTGCATGCAATGAACCCCTGGCCAGGGACCACCCCTCTTTTAACAACACTTTCACTTGCTGCATCTGTGTTTGCATGCACTCACTGCCCGGTGAAACTGTGGTCAACACTGTCAAGTAACAAGAGCTTAAAAGCGTGATGACAATGAGATGACTCATCACCTGGTGAAAATGCTGTCAACACTGCCAGGTGACCAGAGCTCAAGAGAGTGATGACAATGATACCTGTGTGGTGATGTCCCAGCCATCCTCCAGACACACCATGACCGATGCACCCTGCACGTCCAGCAGGTCCACCACCGCTCCAGACAGTTGCAGGATGTTTTGGAGCTGCACACACACACATATGTAAATAAACATGTATACACTCTTGTCTTTTATTTTGTGGGAAATTCAAATACGTCTGGGATTTCTTTAACTAAAATCCCCCCCCCCCCCAAAAAGAATATAAAAAAACAAAAACAAAAAAACAAAAGAAGCAGAAACATAAGAGACTGACACTAGTGACAGAAAGAAGGAACGAAGGAAAGAAAAAAAGATGAAGGAGGAAAGCAGGCAGGTAGGCATGCACAGCCCAAAGAGCAGAAAAAAAGTATGGGCTGAACGGATGGTCAGAGGGACCCTCAATTTCAAAATCGCCTCAACTACACAGGGTAACCTCAGGATGAAAAAGGAAGGGGAGAATCAAAGAGAAGCTGTGAACAGCAAAGCAAGGAAAAAAGAAAGGAAGATGTAAATTGGGCCTAACCTGGGGCAGCCACTCGGACTCTTCCACAGCCTTGAGGTAGCCGTGCTCGGAGCTGGAGGGGGGTCTGCTGGGGCAGCAGGCTCGCATCAGCTTCTTGAAGCTGGCCTTGATGTGACGCACTTCATAGAAGTCCACTGGGATGAAGTCGCACTTGGGGAAGGCGTCCACCTTCACGTTCTGAGCAAGGACAAGTTCTATGTCACATGATACACCTTGCTGATTCACAGATGTTTCGGGCCAAATCAATTTATATCTAATTTGGTGACTCTTAATGAGTGTGTGTGTGTGTGTGTGCATGTATGTATGCATGTGTGTGTATGTACATGTATATATGCATGTGTGTGTGCATGAGAATAACTGTGCATCCACACTTCAAAGGAAAGGGGCAGTATCTTACTGCTCTTCTTCCTAAGGACACAGAAAGACCCGCTCTGCAGTCCCTGCACAGACCCGTTCATAAGGTAGCCACTGGCTTTCATCTGGGGGGTTTTCCCAGATTCCCCCACCACACAAAACCATTAATGAAGTCATCACTCAACTTCATCTGGTTCTTCTCCTCCCAACATAGACAGCCCCTCTACACACAACCATGAATGAAACATTCACTGACCTTCATCTGGTTCTTCTCCCCCAGGACATAGAGCGCCACCCTCTGCAACTCCTGCACGGAGCTGTTGATGAGGTCACCACGCGTATCCAGGCTGCCGTTCTGACGGTGACCCTCCAGGTTGGGTGACACGTGACCTTTGTCTCGCAGGCTGCCGATGCGGTTCAGTGCTGAAAGGAAAGAACAAGCCCTGTAAGTCTGGGGGTCCAAAGGGCGAGTTCCCGTAACTTCACTGCAGAAACAGGGAACAAACCTGTGAATACGTGTAAACCAGTGGCACCAACAAGATTTGTGCGTATTCATAGCAACAGTGAGAAAACTGTCATTACATATAAACTGTTGCTTGTCAAAAAAGCTGCACGTGCCAAGTTCTTGTAAATTAACAGTAGTAACAGCGACAAACCTGTAATTACACATTACGACAGTGACAAATCTGTAATTACATATTAAAATAAAAAAATTACGGAAGGATCCAGATGTACTAGGTGCTTAGCAAATCAAAACATTTATAGCAAATTTTATTCTTTGATAGGATACTCATTACTACTTAGTTTCAGCAATCTTTTGGAATGGGGAAAATATACCTGTTCACATGACAAACTATTCACATAGATTTGCACTCCTCAAATAGACAACAAATCATTTTCATCATTTTTTAAAATATATATATATAATTTTTAGCAGCTGGTTAGAACAAAAAAATCACCATAACATTTCCTAAAAGTCTTCAAGAACAGACTGCAGTCACAAAGAAATGCCAGCACATGCCTCACCCATACCAAAGAGAAATTAGAGTCATAAGAACTGATTCTTGTTCTGTCAAAGTTACAGCAAGAGAGCAAGTTTATTTACATTCATGCTGGCAACAGTACAGTCCGGTTAGCATCCAAATACTTCTTTTTTTCATTGAGCAGCTTTGTACCAGCAAGTTGTACATCTTGAAACATTCACCAGTATTTACCATCAAGGGGATTTAAAGGCTGCAAGACAATGGGGGGGAAAAAAAAGTAAAAAAATAAATAAAAAAGAATAATAATAAAAAAGAAACACAGGAATAATCATGATTAACATTGGTGAGGTAAATAATTTTATATAAAGTAGAGACAGAGAAGTTATTGGACCATTCAGAAAGTTACAAACTGATTCATACATCAGTCTGACAAATCATTTCTTTTTTTCCATTCAAGCAAGGTTAGTTGAAGACAAATGGTCACACAGCTTGCACAGCTTACGGGAAACTTTACTCTTATTAAAAATTAAAACACAGAAGAAGAAGAAGACAAAGAAAAAAGACAAAACAAGTGAGTTCTTAGTAATACCCTCTAACTGAATCATTTTAAGAATGTTAACATCAAACATACCATTTCCACAGCTTTAAAGCCAACAAAATTACAGCAACAGAATCTACAAAAGCCTTTCTGTTTCTAAAACACCACATCACAACAACCTATACCGGGTTTATACAGGATTTTTCATTCAAATCGGCAAACTTTTCCAAAACTTAATGACCATTTTCCCAGACCAAGTTACTATAGTTACACACTTCACCTGGAACACTTTTACGACACATTAATCTGGGAGAGGATTAAGGTCAAACTAATGTTGGTATTTTGCTTAATTTTTAGTACATCATGTTTAGCATGTTTTCCTTAATTTCTAGTACAGTATGAAAATGTTTCCTAAATTTTTAGCATCCCAGCTTTTTCATTTTCCAAATCCACCTTCAGCAGATTACCTGTTGACCACTACCATAAAATTCCCAAACTTTCCAGTATCTTGGACAAAAATGACATTTTTTCTCAAACTTTTTAGGCCTAGTAAAAGGCATCTCAGTTATCCCTAACCTTGCCAAATTTGCCAAGACTGTACAAACCCTGCCATCTGCCACTACATAGACTAGGCTAGCACTGTCTTCCCAACAAAACTGTGATGTGTGCACATGATCCTGATACTTCATATCCAAAGCAAGGTGGTTTCCATGTCAGCATGTTAAGTTGCAGTACAACAGTCCGGAGCACGGCCATAAAACCATGGCAGAAATAAAACTGGTGCTGAGCAGCATGAACAGATCTGACAGAGGTCGTGTACCAATTAAAGCTTCAGCAAAACTCACTCTTCCATGTTCCGTAACCACAACCTCATAAACCAAGACCTGAAGTCAAGTTGCCATGGCTTCAAAGCACGAAAAAGTGCACCTCCCCCCAAAAGAAACGTAAAAACATAAACACACACAACAGATTAAAAATATGCATGCACTTTGAAAAAGCCAACACAATAGGTTTAAAATTTAAAAAAGTATCAATGAATAAATTCATCCATCAGTCAGATGAAAAACAAATAAACATGTAAGTCATCATAATCGTTTTTGACAAAACATTCACACATTTTAGACAATCACGCTTATGAAAACTAACAACAACAGAAGAATATACACAGGAGAGAAAAACGAAACAGAACAGGAAAGAAAGCACGGCAGACACACTCCTCAAAAAGCTCTTAAAAAATAAAAAAAGAGTGGAAAGAAAAACTCAGCGATCGCCATCTCCAACAGACTGTATCAAACCAAACCGAACTGAGATGCTGCCATTCACAGTGTAGATCAAGGCACAGCCATGTACATGCAGCAGACACTGTTAGCTTGTGAGACTCAGTCACAGGACTAGAAATTCACACCATGTTGCTAAGGACCAGGCAGCTTCACATCCAATTCTAAAACACCAAAATAAAAACCTGGCTTGCTGGGCATATAGGTGTGTATATATATATACACGGCGAGATGAGGTTTAAACTGGCAATCAAAACTGAAAGTGCTTCTGATGCTTTCTGAGACTGAGTCAAGGCAGTAGAAAAGTTCTCCAAACTGCTATAACTGCAAAGCTAAGAAGTTGTTTTTGTTGACATTAAGGTTATCATATTCTACTGATCTAACGGGAAAATTCAAATACTGTTTGTACTATTATTAAGGTATTATGTTTTCTTACATTACTTTATGTAAAAAAATGTGAAATAATAGAATCATAAGCAACCAGGAACACGGGATGAAAAACAATTGTAAAATTAAAAGGTCACTCAATTTAATAACGGCAAAGATGCGAGATCAAATTATTACAGTTTTGACTATCTTCTCTTCTTTCTTTTTTTTGGGGGGATGGGGGGGGGCAGGGGGTAGCTTCTTTCACTCTGTGTTCAAATTATTAGTGTGACTATCTTCTCTTCTTCTTTCACTTTGAGGAACTGACAGACCTGGACAAATTCAAGTTTTGTGTCCTTGTACTACAAGCTACAAAAAGCAGTTTGTAAACTGGTAGTGTAGACACTTTAAAAAATATAGGTTAAAAAAGATTTGAAAAAAGCAAAACAGACAGGGGTTAAAAAGAAAAGAAAAGTTAAAACAGATAAAGTAGAAGCACCTCTATTTTGTTTTTTGTCTCTCTCTCTCATCTATTATTTATTCTCACTTATTTACTTATCTCTCCTACATATTTAAAAATCTAAAACAGTCTGCAATGCCAGCTTCCTAACTGTGCTGTCTCTGCATTAGTTTTGTTCTGGTGTGTGCTTCTTTTCAAATGCACTAAACTAAAGGTGCAAACAAACGAACAAAAAAGACTGGAAAAGGTCATTTGAATTTGACTGTGAAAAGCTTCTGCCACCAATCCTATCGCACCATGAACTTTGCCAATCAAGCCAAGTTTCTATATATATATACACATGAAGAATAAAATGCAGCAAATACTTTGCCAGCCTCGCCGAGTCCGTCTGGGCATGGTCAAAACTGAAAATTGAACACACAGTCAACTTAACGTCAGCCCAACAAAGGCACAAAAAGCAGATGGAAAACTGAAATGGGGGTTGGGAGGGGGAGATGGGGATGGAGGGTAGGTGAGGGGCTCAGTATATGTGAAAATGGAACACACAGTAAACTCAACATCAGCCCAACAAAGGCAAGAAAAGCAGATGGAAAACTGAAAAAAGGGGGGGGGGGGGGGGGGGGGGGGTGATCGGGAGAGGATATGTAGATTTCAGAGATCCTGGCGTTGGTGGAAGATGCCCTGTTCTATAGTCGAGATAGTGATTTAAGCATTTCACCGCACAATTGTGATCTAAGCTTTTCACCACACAATTGTGACCTAAGCTTTTCACCACACAATTATCACCACACAATTGTGATCTAAGCTTTTCACCACACAACTGTCACCACACAATTGTGATCTAAGCTTTTCGCCACACAATTGTGACCTAAGCTTTTCACCACACAATTGTCACCACACAATTGTGATCTAAGCTTTTCACCACACAATCATGTCCTTAAAGGTGCATTACGACTCAACAGATCAGATGCAAGGGTGTGTACACATTCAGTGCTGCTGCTGCTGCTGCTGCTGCTGGTGATGATGATGCCTGTCCACTTGTGCTGCACTGAGGAACTCTATGCACAGCATGCTTGTGGTGTAGAATGGTGGGGAAGGGGGGTGGGGTATAAGTAACGAAGGCAGTCTACCCACAGAAAGATCCAGTGGAAGAACAGGAGAGGGGTGAAGTTCTGGGGGGGGGGGGGGCAGGAGCAGCCAGAAGAAATCTAGAACTTTGAGAATTTGAGAAGGAGGGAAGGAGGGGAAAAAACTGTTTGGAAGGAGGGGAAAAAACTGAATCCCAACCAACCACATGGCAAGCAAAGGAGACAGTTAGACCAGTGACTGTAGATTGTACATGCCATGCAGGTCCCAACCCCAGCAGTTAATATGTATACCCTGTAAGTTCTGCCATTTTAATGCTCACCACATATTATGACCTAAGTGGTGACAGCACCCATGGCTGTGCAATTTCAGTGCCCACCACGCAGCATGACAATCCCAATGGTGACGGATGCATGGCTGTCCTATTTCCGTGCTCACCACACGGTGTGACCATCCAGATGGTGACTGCACCCATGGCTGTGCCATTTTAATGCTCACCACACAGTGCTATGACCCAAGTGGTGACTATGTCCATGGTTCTGCCAAGTGGTGACTCTGTCCCTGGTTCTGCCAAGTGGTGACTGTCCATAGCTGTTTGGTTTTAATACTCACCACACTGCATCCAGAAAAAGCCATGGGCACACTCCAAACATCAACTACCAGCTTACCCCAGTCTCTGCCAAAGCTGGCTGTGCCACAGCCTCCAAACCAAACCAAAAGGAGTCCATTTTCCTCTGGGGACAAGGAAGTTGTGTTGTGGGGGGGGGGGGGGGGGGAGGACTGGCTGTGATCAAACTCACTATCTATGGCAGAGACATAAGGGGGGCGGGACTGGCTGTGATCAAACCCGCTATCTATGGCAGAGACATAAGGGGGAAGGAATGGCTGTGATCAAACCCACTATCTATGGCAGAGACATAAGGGGGCGGGACTGGCTGTGGTCAAACCCACTATCTATGGCAGAGACATAAGGGGGAAGGAATGGCTGTGATCAAACCCACTATCTATGGCAGAAACATCTATGGCAGAGACATAAGGGGGGCGGGACTGGCTGTGATCAAACCCGCTATCTATGGCAGAGACGTAAGGGGGGCGGGACTGGCTGTGATCAAACCCGCTATCTATGGCAGAGACGTAAGGGGGGTGGGACTGGCTGTGATCAAACCCACTATCTATGGCAGAGACGTAAGGGGGGCAGGACTGGCTGTGATCAAACCCGCTATCTATGGCAGAGACGTAAGGGGGGCGGGACTGGCTGTGATCAAACCCGCTATCTATGGCAGAGACGTAAGGGGGGCGGGACTGTCTGTGATCAAACCAGCTATCTATGGCAGAGACATAAGGGGGGCGGGACTGGCTGTGATCAAACCCACTATCTATGGCAGAGACGTAAGGGGGGCGGGACTGGCTGTGATCAAACCCGCTATCTATGGCAGAGACGTAAGGGGGGCAGGACTGGCTGTGATCAAACCCGCTATCTATGGCAGAGACATAAGGGGGGCGGGACTGGCTGTGATCAAACCCGCTATCTATGGCAGAGACATAAGGGGGGCAGGCTGGTGGGCCATGTTCAGACTGTGAGCCATGGGCAAACTGCATGCATGTGCAAAGTAACCACCTTGGGGTTAATAATCTACACATTTTGACTGATACCTCTACCCTCCGTCCCCCCACAAACTAGCAAGAAATACAGGCCTGAGTTTGGGGAGGGGGGGGGGGGGGGGGGGGACTCAAAAGGACTAGACATTGTGGCCAAGGTTTTCTAGACAAGCCCACGATAGAGTGGGCACTGACAAATGCCAGTGCCAGTCATGGGCTGACTGCTGGAGCTACCTGTCCTCGTTGGAAATAAGAAGGGAGATGCTGGGTTCTAGAGCTACCTGTCCTCGTTGGAAATAAGAAGGGAGATGCTGGCTTCTAGAGCTACCTGTCCTTGTTGGAAATAAGAAGGGAGATGCTGGGTTCTAGAGCTACCTGTCCTTGTTGGAAATAAGAAGGGAGATGCTGGGTTCTAGAGCTACCTGTCCTTGTTGGAAATAAGAAGGGAGATGCTGGGTTCTAGAGCTACCTGTCCTTGTTGGAAATAAGAAGGGAGATGCTGGGTTCTAGAGCTACCTGTCCTTGTTGGAAATAAGAAGGGAGATGCTGGGTTCTAGAGCTACCTGTCCTTGTTGGAAATAAGAAGGGAGATGCTGGGTTCTAGAGCTACCTGTCCTTGTTGGAAATAAGAAGGGAGATGCTGGGTTCGGGCACTGACTGCTGGAGCTAGCTATCCTCGTTGGAAATAAGACGGGAGATACTGGGTTCTAACAGTCAACCCTTGCAGTACATGATGTAGCCTCACTCAGTTTCTGTGAAGCAAAACACTCCATCTTTGGATTCTGGAACTGGTGGAAAATCTAAGTTGGCTGAAAGAAAGACAGAAACAAACTAAGGCTGAAAAAAAGAAACAAACAAAAGAAGAACAAACCAAAAACCAAAAAGGAAAGCAGGTATAACAAATGTGAAAGACTAATAAAAGTATATGCTAAAGATCTTGTATTAAATTTTACCAAAATAAGATGCACTTTCACACTTAAAACACAAAGAGAAAGAGGGCACATATAAATATGATTGCATGCACAAAAAAGTATTACATGCAATGGCATACATGAGCAAAAGCACCATAAATAGAAAGCACCACACCAACACACTTTTCATAGTCCAAATAACAACACTTCTGCTTTAAACGTGTGAAACCAGCATTTCCCACAGCGTACATTGCTATTAAAATGAGAATACATGGCGCATCCCACAGCCACTCAGCTACTGCAACTATGTTCGTGTTCCGGACACAAAGTCTACAAATTCAAATACCACAGTCAGAGCAACAACATGCCACGGAAAAGTATGCAGTTTAAGATTTTTAATGTAATGAGAATGAGACAAAAAAGATGCTTGCAGCATAATCACTTTCTACATTCATGTCAGCACTACTACGATCATGAGGGCTTGCGACAAAGGACGGGTTGACTGGAACGTTTTCCACTGGAAACATTGTCTGTGGTAACTAACTCATGCACTTCTGGGGAAGCCCTCATCTTCCTTCATACTTACCAGCAGCCCATGCGGGAGCTTGGAAGAAAAGCAGTATCATTTCAGATCAAAACTCTCAGCTCCAACGCACTGTCATTTTGCACATGGGATTTCAGCAGCCTACTCTCAAATCCATGCAATTTCAGTGGCATTATCTCAAATCCATGAGATTTCAGTGGCATAAAATAGTCTCAAATACACTGATATCACTCTCTCCAAAGTACTGTCATATGGGACATGCTATTTCAGTGGCATAAAACAGCCCCAAATCCTCTGAAATCCCTTTTTCCAATGTTTTCTCTACTGGGACATGAAATTCCAGAGCCCTAAAATAATCTCAGATCACAAAAATCTCTCCTTTCCCCAATATAACTATTGTCAACTGGGATATGGGACTGCAGTGCCACAAAACAGTCTCAAATCCCCTAAAATCCCTTTCTCCAATATAAATTATCGCCACAAAACAGTCTCAAATCCCTTTCACCAATATAAATTATTGCCACAAAACAGTCTCAAATCCCTTTCTCCAATATAAACTATTGCCCACTTGGACATAAGAATTATGATTTTAATGCCACAAAACAGTCTCAAATCCCTTTCTCCAATATAAATTATCGCCACAAAACAGTCTCAAATCCCTTTCACCAATATAAATTATTGCCACAAAACAGTCTCAAATCCCTTTCTCAAATATAAACTATTACCACAAAACAGTCTCAAATCCCTTTCACCAATATAAATTATTGCCACAAAACAGTCTCAAATCCCTTTCTCCAATATAAACTATTGCCCACTTGGACATAAGAATTAAGATTCCAATGCCACAAAACAGTCTGGTGGGTGTACTGGTAGGATGAGCATGGATGCAGATGATAGGTGTGTTGGTGGGGTTAGTGTGGGCGTGTTGGTGGGGTGAGCATGGGTGTGGATGGTGGGTGTGTTGGTGGGTGGTGGGTGTGGGGGTGGTGGTGTAAGTGGAACACTATGCGCAGTTAAAATGCACACTGCATTTTACAATCTTTAAGTTTAACTGACCTTCATAAAATGTTCAGGACATAAAGGTTCAGGCTACAATGCAAAGGACTTTACCCACACAAACCTATTCCATATTTTAAACTGTATTTATTATTCGCTAAAGATCCCTTTTGCTCTCATCCCAGGAGTGTTTACAAAGAAAACTAGAATTAGGACATTACAGCCAAAAGAAGCGTAACAGAATTCCCTTCCCAACAATTAGAAGCCATTCTGCCCTTAAAAATCAAAGGGAAAGATTCTGCTGAATATACAGAAGACTGGATTACACTAGACCAATAATGTTGCAAATTCACACATGACTGGACAAGAGAATGAATGCTAATTTTTCCACTTGACTGCAATGTCCAAAATATACTGAATAACAAGCAAGGCAAATCTGAAGAATGAACACAAGCATTTTGCTTGACTGTGATGTCCAGAATATACTGAACAATAAATAGGGCAAATTAGAAGATTATGAACACAGTTTTCACTTGACTGCGATGTCAAGAATATCCTGCATAACAAACTAAACTAGGAGAATGAACAGAAGCTTTCAACTTGATTAAGATGTCAAGAATATATGGAATAATAAACTGGGCAAATTAGAAGGATGAACACAATGTTTTCACTTGACTGTGACGTCAAGAATATCCTGAATAATAAACTGGGCAAACCAGAAGAATATCCACAAACGTTTTAACTGATCGCGATGTCAGTAATTAGCTGTTTTCCATGTTAAATATTTACTGTAAAGAAAAACATAAATGGAAAACATATATTGTTTAAAACAAAAAAATTGACTATATAACATGTCAACAATCAAAAAGAACTCTAACTTAATATAACAATACATACCAAATATGTGGCACATGTTTCATACTGTCATATTAAATTAGCGTTCTTTTTTAACCTTGTATGTGTTTGGATCTTGTTTTAGAATGCCTACAGGTATCCATGTTTCAGATTTAAAAGGAAAAAAATTACATTGATGATTACCTACATGTGATAAATAATTGAAAGACAATGAAGACAGAGTGTAGTCAATAAAGTCTACAATGACCAAACGTGCTTTAAACACCAATTAAGTCGATAGGAAACAACGACAGAACCAGAAGTCACAGATACACTGGAAGCTAGTGTGAATAAAACTAGGCCAAGAATGAACTGAAAATACGGTGACAGCACTCTTGAATGAAACACTCAGAAGCTACAGCCCCTGATTCCAAGTACAAAATGGCAGAAGGTGTTGGGTTGGTTACAACAGACAGAGAGCGCTACACATATGGGTTCTGGTGCGCTAACTTGAGAACGTTTTGGGATCCACCTACAGGCAGCTTTGTGGCGACCCTTGCCCATGCTAGCACGCAGTCGCCCCACCGTCCGGGACACCGATTCAACCACTGCAGTGTGACCATGCCGGTGGTGGTGTAGATTCGAACCTAGTTCCTTTGTCGCTGGCGGACACAATGCATCAAGAAAAACTGAAGTTCACACAATGCATCAACACATGCTAAACAGAGTGGAGGTGCAGATATACATGGGCCACAGAAGATGTACAGATTTGTTTCCATTTCAATTTTATTTCTACACAACCACAACCAATACAGAGACAGTCATGTAGCCAACCACTCTTCATCTAACTTATCCAGCCACCCTCCACTCTTCAACTTACTTATCCAACCACTTTACATCACTCTTCAACTGTACTCTCGCCACCTGTGATGTAAACTCTCCCACTGTCAACTGTAATAAGCTTGTGAGTAAATACAGGTTCCAGTCAAACCAACTGGTTATTTTTCTTGCTGTTGTTAGTTTTTTCATTCTGTTCTTTTTCAAGGAATAAATGTCGTTAGATGTTAAATCACCAAACTGTATGTATTGCACTCCAACAGCCAACAATGAAAAATACTGCAGTAATGTTGAAAACATTGTTACTTTTGAAAGTTTACAATTTCCACTCTTTCATAAAACAAAATCATCATATGATTATCAACCCTTCTTTCATTATGAATATGATGGTACAAAGTAGTTGAATAACTTGAGAGAACAGACATAAATGTTATTAGTTTCATTCATAAGAATAAAGAAAAAGGACAACAAAAAGAACAGTTGCATATCAAACACTGCAATTGCAAACAAAGCACTTGTATTTTTTCCACACAGATGAAGTATAATGACAAACTTTCAGACTGAAAACATACACTAAGAAAGAAAACCAAATCACTATTCTGGCCACACCTATGCAGACTCCAAGCACACATCTTGCTTCAGCCAATGCCAGACAGAGAAAGAGAAGAAAAAAAACTCTTCCAGCTCTACAGAGAAAAACAAACCAACCAACAAAAAGTTGATCAACCAAATCTAATGCCGCTGCGCATGCTACGTTAGTAAATGCAGCACAAATGAGTCAGATCAGCATTACATCAAAAACCAAAAATCCGTCATGCAAACGAATGGCATTCCTTCATTCATAGTTTCCACAGCAATATTTTTTTCTCAAAAGGTCATAAGGGCCCGAGGAATGGAAGAGGTCAAGAGTGGACAGAGAATTCCTGATGTACAAAGAGCAAAAGGCAAAGGACTGGTCAGGAAATGGGGGTTGGGGAGTTACTGTCTTAAGCCTGCTACCGGTCAGCGCAGACTTATCTCATTACACAACCTGCAAAGCACATTCTGTCAACCATCATCTTCAAAGATTAGTAATTAAACAAACCAACACAAAATCAGAACAATATACAACGGCTTTAATTTCCCACTGGGATTAATAAAGTATGTTGTTGTTATACAGAAGAATTAAACCAAAAAAACTGCCTGAAACTGAATATTTTGCAGACATAAAAGAAAGAAAGCAAGACTAAAAGAAAGAAAAGAATTAAAAAAGAAAAAGAAAAAAGAAGCCAACACAAAAGATATGATTCCCATTTCAGAACACAAGTAATCCTATAATTATATCGTCACATGGTTGGTGGGGGTTGGAGGTTGGTGGGGTTTGGAGGCTGGTGGCAGGTGGGGTTCAAGGGTTAATGGGGGGGGGGGGGGGGGGGGGGTTGTTGGGGGGAGTTCACCTTGACAATACTGTCATTTCACAGGTAAATTGTATTGCTGGTACCATTTAGCAGAAAACTGACACTTGGGCACAGAGACATGGGAAGGAAGATGGGCCGTGTGAGGTGCTTAGCCTAGCACCTCACACGTTTAGGAGACTAGAGTCAGGTCCATCGGTACCACAGGCAGTCACCATCACACTGAACTGGGAAGAATACAGACAAGAACACCCCCCCCCCCCCCCCCCACCCCCATTTCGTCACTCCCTCCCCTACCCCGGCCCCCACCCCAAAAACCAACAAGTTAACAAACAAAAAAGAAAAGAAAAACAAAAGGGAAAACAAGAGAAAAAGGTGAAAAACCTAACACCCAAATGGTGCAAAAGAAGGTCGTCGAGAAAGAGAGCTGAATCTAAATTAAAAGAAAAAAAGAAAAAGAAGAAGAAAGGAATCAAACTGAAAAGTTGAAACATATGTAGTGAAAGTGAGTGAGAAAGCGCGAAGGAAACAATCCCACTTACAGGTGGGCTTTGGGCTCCTGGTCGACGTTGCCGGAGCCCCGCCCCCCGAGCGCGCCATGATGCGCCGCAGTTGCTCAGGTGTGTCCGGGATGCGAAGCGTGTCTCCCAGCCCCACCATCATGAGCGAGTCAAGAGAGGTGAGCGAGTCGCTCGCCTGAGTGGAGTAGGTGTTGCGGTTGGAGATGGGTGTGGCAGCCACCAGCAACATGAAGTATTTCTCCTGTTCGATACTTGAGGATGCCTCTCCGCTTGATGCACCTGCATTGTACAGTCGTTCGTACATGGTACACTGACAGTGATGTTAAATGCCCAGTCCACAAAGGCTATATCAGGGAGAAACACAATTCACTGTATCAGTCTTGTCATTAAAGTAACTTTATATCTGCGGACAATACCATGAAAAAGAAGACGATGTTCAATGAACTGGGAAGGCAGACGAGCATGCAAAGCTATGTTCTGATGTGTTTCTGGCTTAAAGAACCTTTCAAAGCTCTGGATTTTTAGAAGAGGGGAACTTAATTCTTTTGTCTAAGGTACCCTGAGCTTAATTCCTGTGTCTAAGGTACCAAAGCTTAATTTTTGTGTTACGGTACCCTGAGGTTAATTTCCGTGTTTACAGTACCCTGAGTAGAGTTTAATTTGTGTCTAAGGTACCCTGAGCTTAACTTGTGTGTTTACAGTACCCTGAACTTAATTGCTATGGCTAAGGTACCCTGAGCATAATTTCTGTGTTTACTGTACCCTAGCTTAATTTCTGTGTTTACTGTATCCTGAGCTTAATTCCTGTGTTTAACTCACTTGGCCACAGACTGCCCGTCACCGCCCGCTGTTTTTCCTTACCGCGAAACCCCAGACTGCCCGGTAGCAGCCAGCTAGCAGACGCTCCATACTAGCATCTCGGCTTATGCAAATAGGAATGGGATTCTCGCGAGACTTGTAGCCTTGTTTCTGCTATTGTTTACTACTTCCGGCGATGTCGTTTGTTCGAAGTTCGGCGAAGTTTGAGAGACGCTGTGAATTTTCAAAGTTGCGAGGTGGACGCGCGATAGATGGCTGAAAATAAACAAAAGCCCTACTGTTAGCAATGGGTCGGAGCTTCATCCTTTGAGATTTGAACTGCAAATCTGGCTCAGTCGCTTACCGTGGGCACCCTAACAAACTCAAGGAGCTTCATCTTTGGAGATTTAAACCGGAAATTTTGCAGTCGGTTACCCCGTAGGCCCCCCAAAACCTGACATTCAGATGCAGACATTTCTGACTTGGGATTTCTTTTTTTATGCTTTTATTTTTAGTGAAAAAAATCAAAACCTGTTGGATATACAAGAACACTGTATTCGCAAACTGGGGAAAAGACGAAGTGAGCTGAAACTTTTGTTTGGTGTTTATTATTGATTTTTAAAGTTGTATACCGGGATCATTTGACACAGTTACTTCCCTTCGCATGGGATTTCGTAGCAAAAGGGCAGCGGCTGGTCTGCGGCCAAGTGGGTTAAGGTATCCAGAGCTTAATTTCTGCCTTAAGTACTCTGAACGTAATTTTTAAGGTACCTTACCATGGGGTAAGACAGTAAACAAACAGGTGTACATGTGCACATGCACACATCCAACCCCCCCACCCCCCACCCCCTAAAAGGCTCAAATTTTCCAAAAACAGGTGAGCATTATCCACAATTAGCCCTGCTAGTTCTTTCTGTGTGTGTCAGTGAGTGTGTGCATGCATGTGTGTCTGTATGGGGGGGGGGGGGGGGGTGGGGGGGGCGCATTGTCTGTGTGCATATATGTACATGTGCATGCATGTGTGTACAGGACTGTGAGTGTGAACTAGGGCATATGTCTGGACAAATTATGTGTGTGTAAACAGAATTTCAAACAATTTTCACAGAACCGAGACAGAGACTGAACACACGTGTACCTGAGCCAGGATTATGCCTCCGCATGCCAATGTGTCCCCGGGAATGGAAGCCACTGGCCCGCAACAACAACCCCTTTGTGCGTGGATGTCTCCACGTTATCACAGGTAACCTGCAATGGGTTACCATGGAAATCACTTGTCCATAACACCATTAAACTGGAAGACCAGAATGGTGGTTTATACAAGCTTGTAACAACAGCATTTTTGTGTCCTGATCAGTGCACAGTAAAACACATGAGAACAAAAATATCCACATAAATTTTGATTAATTTTTTTTGCATATAGACAGCTCAGTCCCTCTCTTCTGAGAATGTGTGTGTGTATGGATGTACATGAATGTGTGTGTGTGTGTGTGTGTGTGTGTGTGTGTGTGTGTGTGTGCATCCGCACATGTTTGTGCGCATCATACTATGTTTGTCCTTGGTCCAGTTATTTTGTCACCCAAAACGAACACAAAAAAGTCCCCAGAGAAGGAAAGAGACATTTAGCCGACCAAGCTACACAAGGCATAGAACTTAAAAGGGTAACCTGCACACCTTGCTACCATGAGCTCACCTGTACTGTCTGTGACACCTGGCAAACTTTCGTACACTTTCGTCACTCACAGACTGGGGCACTGCTATCAATGCCGGGTAACTGAAACACATCAGGTGACAGAGCTTTACAAGTGCTTTGCAAGGATTTATAACTGTTGGGATATAATACATACCTGTGCACTAAAGCAAGGATTCATAACAGTAGGGGATATATAACATACCTGTGCACTAAAGCAAGGATTCATAACTGTAGGGATACATAACATACCTGTGCACTAAAGCAAGGATTCATAACTGTAGGGATTCATAACATACCTGTCCACTAAAGCAAGGATGCATAACAGTTCGGGATATATAACATACCTGTGCACTGAAGCACGGATTCATAACTGTAGGGATATATAACATACCTGTGCACTAAAGCACGGATTCATAACTGTAGGGGATATATAACATACCTGTGCACTAAAGCAAGGATTCATAACTGTATATAACATACCTGTGTACTAAAACAAGTCTTTAAAAAATAAAATAAAAGTTCTCTCACCTCCTGCAGACGGAGTAGGTGGCGTTGACCGTGGTCAGACGGAAGGGCTCGGTGCGAGACCGCTGACCAACGGAGGAGAGGTTGCCCAGCCCCAGCCGCTGGTAGTCCTGGTAACTGGGCCGCTCCAGCAGTCGTTCCACGTTCTTGGGGTCGCTGGACAGTGACGGGACAACCAGCTCGCTCTCATCCACAACTGAAACACCAGTGAACTTCAACATCAAGCCACCAAATGGGAAAAGTGGGTAGCTGGGGTTCTAGTGTGTGTGTGCATATGTATTTTTTTATTTAAAAAAAAATCTTTTTGCACAAGTCGGCTGGGTTAGCTTTCATAAAAGGGTACCCAAATATTGCAGTGTATTTTCTCTGAAATTGGAATGGCTGTCCTCAAACGGTAGGGGACACTGTACATTTCTGTGCCCATATATAAAAAGTGATATGGAAGAAAATGGTCGCATGTGGAAAATCTCATCCAGCTCTGGGGAAGACTGAGTTCTCTCAGCACTCTGCATGAGGACTGGAAGAAAGGTGAGCGCTGAATGAACACATGTTATGAGCTGCTAAGTTACAACAAGGGAGGGGCAGGCAGGAAGACTAATCACAGATTAAACCACACCATGTTATGCTGAGGCATGGTCTGTTGAAGGGTTTACCTCTACTCTATGTACATAGGCACGTTCCTCTCTCACATGTAGACGATGCACACACACACACACACGCACACACGCATGCACACACGTATGCACACACAGAATAACCAAAAACACTTGAGAGCTCATCAAAGATCTCACTGGAGGGTTGAACTGATTTGCTCTCTCACACACACACACACTCACCCACCCACACACACACAGAATAACCACAAACACTCACTTGAGAGCTCATCAAAGACCTCACTGGAGGGTCGATCTGATTCACTGTCTGATGACCGAGGTGAGGTGTTTTTCCTTGGAAGGGGTGGGGTGGGCAGGACGTACTTCTGTTTTCGCTGAGACTGCTTGGGTCTCAAGCCTGCCTTCCTTGCCGTCTTCAGTAAAGTCCGCTTGGCAAAATGTCTGAAAAGATTGAAGCTGATCAACAAAACTATCAGTACACTGGACTCAACTGAATACTGCCAGTTTCCAAAGAAATAAGTACCACATGCTGTTCAAAACTTCCACGTTTGTTGCTCCAGACAAAGGAACCTCAGCAAGTTTACGCTTTTTCATGTTCTGGAGAGAAGGAGCTTTCAATGAAACGACTCAGAAACCACGCGGCCTAAGATCAACATTACTTACTAAATGGTTGAGTGCGCTGATGGAATAATAATAATAATAACAGGGAATTTATAGGGTGCTTTCTGAGACTTAAAGCGCTTTACAACTTAAAGAAAAACACGCAAATACCCATATATATACGAATCAACGGTGTCTAAAAAGCAAAAAAACCGAAACAAAACCGTAAAATTTAACAAACATTTTCATAAAAAGCATGAAGAATAGAGGAGCCTCCCCCCCCCCCAAACACACAAAACAAAGCTGAGGGCCTTCACTTTGGGTTGTGTACAGCTACCTCAGCGAGGCGTTCTTCTCCTTGTCCTTGTGCATGTGAGTGACCTGCTGGGAGGCATGGCCGGTGAAGGCGAAGGTGGAGAAGACTGACGGGGGGTTCCGCACTTTGTGCATCAGTTTCCGCAGCGTCTCCACGTTCTCTGACCCCACCTCCTCGTCAAACGCCACCTTCAGCAACTGAAACAGCACGTGTTGAGAAAAGCCGTCAGAACTTGCAACTGACAATACAGCGCTTCTACTGACAATGTATCTGCAAGCAATCCTGACACAGCCATCCTACACATGATTTCAAACATGGCGGCATTCCGATAACTGATCATTGTTACAGTTTGTTTGCAGCGCAAGTACACATCTGTTCCTGACACATTTTGATACTATGATAACATTTCATGTAATAACAATAATAACTAAAGTATTTATAAAGTGCAAAATCTCGTCCGTTGAGCCTATTCTAAGCACACAGACACACACACACACACACACACACACACACACACACACACACACACACACACACCACGCACACACATATACACACACACACACACACACACAGTGGCACCCACACACATGAGCATACTGACTATACAAAACTTAATTTACACACAGCTTATTAAAACCTAGACAAAGAAGGGCTTTCCTGGAAGACTCCACAACCAACACAAAGGGCTTACCTGGAAGGTGTTGGACCTGAGTTGCAGCCCCTCCTGCAGCCACTGGTCCAGGTGGGGTATGTACTGCACACTGATCTTCTTCTCCTTCGTCAGGGTGGACACCGGGAAACACCGCATCACCACTTGTTCACACACTGCCACACACACAGGAGGAAAGAGAAATCAGAAGCCTGACGGACAAGGGACCAGCTCATGCTGCCGCTTGTTCACAAACACCTACTTATTAACACATACAGCAGGAAGAAACAGAAATCATAGTTCCGGAGCTGTGTGAGAGTCGAGGTGGCCGTCCTGGGCTGTCCGTCCTAACGAGCCTTCTGGTTTCCGTGGACGTAAAGATTTACTGCACCGTGCTTCGGCATTGGTTACAACTTGTCCCTAATATGTCAACTGACATCTGAGGACATTAAGCATCACTTCACCACCAGAAACAAAAATGAGAAGATTGACTGACTAGGAAGAAATTCATGATAATACTCTTTTACTCTGTATCTCTCACACACACACACACACACACACATAAAGGAGAAAACAGCCAGAAGACTGACAATGAATAAGACCACAACAATTGCTTACACACATACAAAAACAAATCAGAAAGCCAAATGGAGAGAAGGGAAGCATATCACAGGGGAGGGAGAGAGGGAGAGACAGAGAGAGAGAGAGA
>JABMCL010000772.1:30000-62500 GCA_018857735.1 Alviniconcha marisindica | reverse complement strand
TAGTACACTCAGTGTCTCTAGGTGCATGGCTATCACACCTGTCAACACACAGTGTTACACAGTAGTACACTCAGTGTCTCTAGGTGCATGGCTATCACACCTGTCAACACACAGCATTACAGCTGTTAAAATGGCACAGTAGTACACTCAGTGTCTCTAGGTGCATGGCTATCACACCTGTCAACACACAGCATTGCAGCTGTCAATATATACTGTTAAAATTGCAGAGTAGTACACTTGTCAACATCAAACATCATCTTTGTCAACACACATACATTTACCAATAGTATCACACCGTCAACATATGGATCACAGTTGTCAGTGTACAGCACAGTGTTTGTCAACATGCAGTATATTATTTGTCAACACACAGCGTGTTGTGTTTATCAACACACAGTATGTTTGTTAACACACAGTATGTAATGTTTGTCAATACACAGTATGTTTGTCAACACACAGTATGATACAGGTCAACACACAATATGTTTGTCAACACACTGTCAACATACAAAAGGATGTTTGTCAACACACAGTATGGCGCCAGTCAACACACAATATCACACCTGTCTCATCACATCACATACACACACACACACACACACACACACACACACACACACACACACACCTGGCACCATCTGATGCAGGGACCTGATGTGGTCGTTGGTGACTCCCCCCTCTGAGCACACCTTGTCCACAAAGCGGGACACAAACTTTGTCACTGTTGAGGCAACGTCTGCCGTTTCTGTTTCATCAAACCCACTCTCTGCATCGTAGCTGTCGCTCTCACCAATGCTGTAAAAAAGCTGGCTCATGAGTAAAGCTGTCAAAATCACATCTGATGCTCATTTTACTGTGAAAATGGGGTTTTATTACAGTGAAACACCTCCTTCAACCCTTTCGCTCCAAGCACTTTTCATCATTTTCACAGTTTTTAGGATCACAGCACTTAACTTGAAAACAGACTATTACTTTCCACAACAGAACAAAGCCCAGTGCACTACTGTAGAATGAGCAAAGGGCACTAACGTGCTTGCCTGCGGTCACAGGGACAAGCGACACAACTCCTCTTGCACACCAGAGAAGAGCTGTCAGGGGCAATTGCAACGACCACCATCTTGGTCATGCAAGCTAAACCTTCAACACCGTTTTGTCTTGTTAAAAAGAAAAAGCACAACAACAACAGAAAACCAGACAATCCAAGTCTTTGCTTGTGCCCCTATTGTACATGCAGCATAAGCAAACAGCTATAAATTCTCCATGGTTGCTGATAATTTATCAGTTCTGTCATCCGCAATAAATGAAACTGCCCACCTGGCCGTCACGGTGCTGCTGTTCTCTCCGTCGTAGTGTGAGCTCGCTCGAGGGGAGCGGCTGGCATCTAGCGGCACTCGCATGTAGACCATGCGGTTGGCGTAGTGGATGGCCTGGCTGAACACGGTGGACTCCTCGTTGTTCTCCGCCTCCTCATGTTGGCTCTGGCTCACCGTCGGCCACACTCGTAGCTGTCCACACACAAAACACACCGGGTTGTCTTGTCATTTTTATGGGACTCTCAGCCCCCTCCCCCCACTTTTTCTCTCTCTCATCAGAGAGCAGGGCTAACCATGGTATTTATGCAGTGGGTTGTTTTTCTGTGCGTGTGTTGTTGTTTTTTTATCTCTTCTACATTTTGTCTTTGCTGGAGGCTGATGCTGGCTATTTTGTCCCATCTTTGTACTCTTTTTTGTGCTACTTTTATTTCCTATGGATCAGACCCACAAACCCCTTATTTTTTTCATTCTTGTCACACAGTATCTTTAAAATGACCCACCTGTTCAGCAGCAATCTCCAGAGCTCCAATTTCTCGAGGCTTCAGGGGAACGCTGACCAACTTCCGGTTTTCTGAGTTGGTCAGCGATGGCCGGCTCCACGAGATGGCATGGTCACCATTCTGCAGCACAAGCATACAACTGCTTCAGTCAGCAATAGGCAACAACAACAACAACAACAGCAAGCAGATCACTTTTAATCACAAACATATATATATATGAACTTATGTCATTATCTTGATCATGTTTTACATACATTCACAATCACATGTCCTTGAACCTTCAAATGTTTAACCTTGAAACTTTTTTGTGTGGAAAATCTGGAACCCCAACTGAACAGGCAGTACACTTCACATACTATCACACTGACTCCACTAAACAGTGAAACCAAAATGGACTGTTTTGTGTGTGTGTGTGTGTGTGTGTTTGTGTGTGTGTGTGTGTGTGTGTGTGTGTGTGTGTGTGTGTGTGTGTGTGTGTGTGTGTGTGTGTGTGTGTGTGTGTGTGTGTGTGTGTGTGTGTGTGTGTTGTTGTGTATGTTTGAGTGTGTGTGAGTGTGTGAGTGTGTGTGTGTGAGTGTGTGTTTGAGTGTGTGTGTGTGGGGGGGGGGGGGGGGGCGCGGGGGGGTGTATGTGTGTGTGCATGTGCACACGCGCATGTGTGGGTATGTGCATATATGCATGCATGTGTGCGTGTGCAAATGTGAAAATGAAAAGCGCCCTTAATACTGAAGAAGACACCACCACCGCCCCCATCCCCACCCAAACCCTCTCCCTCTCTGCAGGGATCCCTCAGCCCGCCCCAGTCTCACAGACCTCTCTGGGAGTCAAAGGGCTGTGAGAGCCTTCCTTGGACTTTTCCGTCACCAGATGCTCCTCATACTGGGGAAGGTACAGCTGCCTGATCTCCTTCTGGACATCCTGGTAGAAGGACTGCTCCCAGAAAGACAGGGTGCCCCACACCGCGTGGTCTTGTATACAGGTGTAGGCAAACTGGATCACCCCAGTGCACAGTTTCTGAAAGACACAGCAAGCACGAATGAGACACAGATCACTCCAGGGCACAATTTGTTCTCATCTCAAACATACAGCCACCAGTAAAACATATCATGCCAGCGCACAGATTGTGAAATGAATAGCAACTACTAATGAAGCATCTCTGACAGTCAGCGTGGTTGAAACAGTAACATCTTAATGCTACATTGTGATTATCTGACTCCACCTTCATTTTGTGGTTGGCATAAGAGCGAAACCATAAATGACACACTCGGGCAATCGCTTGTGTTTGGTGCAAGAGTAAACTATCCTTGGGCAATCTTTTACTTCAGCCTTCTCTTCACCCATCACCCCTTCCCCGAGACTGCAAAAAAACTCGCTTGACAATGACAAACTCAGGCAATCACTTGTGCTAGGTGTAAGAGTAAACTATGCTTGGGCAATGTCTTATTTCAGCCTTCTCTTCACCCATCACCCCTTCTCCGAGACTGCAAGAAAAACTCGCTTGACAATGGCAAACTCAGGCAATTGCTTGTGCGTGGCGTAAGAGTAAGCCATCTTTGGGTGATCTCTTGTTTCAGCCCTCTCTCCACCCCTCAGCCCTTCCCCGAGACTGCAAGAAAAATTCGCTTGACAATGATATACTCAGGCAATTGCTTGTGCTAAATGTAAGAGTAAACTATGCTTGGGCAATGTCTTATTTCAGCCTCCTCTTCACCCCTCACCCCTTCCCCCGAGACTGCAAGAGTGACTCACTCGACAGAACGCTGTAGCCAGGGGCAGGATGTTGTAGGCCACGCCATTCTCATCCAGACTGGAATCATTCTGGAACAAATCAAAAACACCAAATTGTAGTCGATCATTTGAGCAAGTTGAAACAGTTGTAAAATCACTCCCCCCAAAATCTAAAAAAATCCTCTTGCTTTGTGAAGTAAAATAAAGGCTGTTTGCAGCTCTGAGTCTATCACTGTGCAAGTGTTATTTATTTACACAGAAAAGACCAAGACAGAGAGAGAGAGAGTATTTGGTGTTTTACACCCATTCAACCATTACAGTTATCTCAGGGCACTGAGAGACAGAGACACAGAAAGACAGAGACAGAGAAAGAGAGAGAGAGAGAGAAATCTCTCAGCGTCCCACTGCCATACCTGCAGAGCACAGTTGAGGAGGCGGACGATGAGATCAAACTGCTGGTGCTCCAGCACGGCTCTGTTGGCGTGCACGTGGTGACTCAACTCCTGAGTGAGCGCCAAGCGAGCCACGCGGCTCTTCAGCGCTCGTAGCACCGCTGGGAATATCTGCACATCACAGAAAGACAGGTCAGGTCAATCACCAGTCAGATATATTAATAAGCGGCCTACGCATGTTAAAAATACACACATTAGCAGCTGAACAGCAGGGTATGTTGATGCTGTTGCGCCAACAATAAACTAATATACATATCTAGTGTGTGTGTGCGTGCGTGCGTCTGTGTGTGTGCGTGCGCACGAGTGTGCGTGCGTGTATGCACGCTTGCATTTACATTAAACTGCAAATCTTGTTAGAAAACATCCTCCTGGGAAAGGAAAAAAGATATGAGTAGAGAAAGGGCCTTTGGAAAGGTGTTCATTTACACAGGACCACACACAGAAAAGTGTGCAAAAACACATTCCTACAGCAGGGGCACTACCTCTTTAGGGCAGTTTTCTTGTTCCCGTTCAAGGTTCCACTCTCACTACACCTGTGCAAGTAAAGGGGTCTTTCGTGGGGAAGCTGAACACCACTCACAATTCTAGCATCAGCGATCCTGTTGTCAAAGATGAAGCTGACACAGTTCCTCAGGACCTCCAGTCGCCGAGCGTTGTTCTCCACCATCCGCAGATGCTCCGTTGCCGAGGTGACTGGGGGGCCCATGGGGACGATCCGCATCTGGTAGGGCCGTACGTTGGCCAGTCTGAAACAACTTAGTCCGTCAGTAACTGGATTTGGACACCCTGTCAACCGCGCAGGGTCACCTTAGGATGAAAAAAAACAAGAACAAAAACAGCGTATGGCTGCACATGCTGGTCACATGTGGGGAATCTCCTGTTGCTTACGCTTCAACAGAGGAGAAGCATGCCTGCTGAAGACAGCACTTGCCTAAGAAGCAAGGCAGCACTTGCCAATGAAGTGACACCATCTGACAAAGTCTGACAACACTCTCCAAAGAAATCTGACACCATCTGCCAAAGTCTGACAGGAAGTCTGAGATCACTTTCCAAAGAAGTCTGATACCATCTGCCAAAGTCTGACAGCGCTTTCCAAAGAAGTGAGAGACTACTTGCCTAACAAGTCTGACGGTACTCACCAAAGAAGTCTGACAGCACTTGCTAAAGAAGTCTGACACAATTTGCCTAGGAGGTCTCACAGTCTGACAGCACTTGCCAAAGAAGTCTGACATCATTTGCCTGAGAAGTCTGATGGCACTTGCCAAAATGTCTGAAACATTTATCTGTGAAGTCTGACAGCACTTGCCAAACAGGTCTGACAACAAATAATTAATGACAGTAACAGCGGCCAGAGTCAAACGAGACGTCAACCTGCCTGAGCTCCAATGAAATCTGATTGTCATAGGATTGACCAATCACTCACTTGTTCTTGAGGTTGTGTTTGATCATTCCTTCATCGATGATGTCCTGCACGAGCCGCACGTTGAGGGTGGGGAAGGGGGGCTGGTGGATGCGAGAGTGAGCTCCCTCAGTGGGCTTGGGGATCTTGGCCACGTAGGGCTGTGAGTTCGGACACTCCTGCAAAGGAAAGGGAGGGAAGACGTGCAAGCTGGTGATGCACAGGGCAGAAAGGATATTCAAAGACAGTTCCCTTTAATCTGCAGCAGTATCATCAATAAAATAACCCCCATCCACCCCCATCCCCCAACAACAACAACAAACAAACAAAGCATACAGCTCTTGATCAGCTGAGGAAATTTCACAATCAAAGGCTGGTGAGCAAGTGTGTGTGTGTGTGTGTCTGGTGTGTGTGCGCGTGTGTGTGTGTGTGTGTGTGTCTGGTGTGTGTGTGTGTGTGTGTGTGTGTTGTGTGTGTGTGTGTGTGTGTGTGTGTGTGTGTGTGTGTGTGTATGTGTGTGTAATTTAAGCACCAAAAGACATATATACACAGGTTTCCTTTCAAAGTATCATTTTACACACTCTGCTCATCCACACTTTCACAATTTACCAGAAAACATCACACAGCTTAAGAAGAAAAACAGAATGAAAACAAACAAACAAACAAACAAACTCACATTGAGGTACAGTTGATGTGCCAGATCTTTTATGTGTTCTGCCACCTTGTCTGGGTCTGCATGCTCCTGTCGCAGCTGGTCTGGCATCGTGGCATACACCTGCAACACACCCACCACCATCAGTCTGACCATGGCAAGAAGAGCACTTTGCACTCCCACCCAAATGTGGAAGATAGGGTGTCCTATAACTCTTCTTTACTATGACTGACAGGGCACCGATTAACCCAAGTGAAAGTTTCTGACTGCTGAGGTTTGATCGCATGGCAATGTGGGAACAATTACAGAAACATAAAATAACTTGTGCACCCTAACTGTGTGCAAACATGCACAGATATGACACAGTTTTTAGATGTAACCTAGCTAAACAATGTACGCCTTTCTTCCAAGAATTCCTTCAGATCACTTCTAATGATGGACCCATGAGGTATCTGAGTGGAAGCAACATGGCTTCTGGTGTTGGTTCTGGTCAGCTGAGCATAACCACAAGGTGTTTGTGTGGACGCAATAAAGGTGACAAGCCACAGGTACTGGTTCTGATGAACATCACCACAAGGTGTTTGTGTGGACGCAATAAAGGTGAGCAGCCACAGGTACTGGTTCTGATGAACATCACCACAAGGTGTTTGTGTGGACGCAATAAAGGTGACAAGCCACAGGTATTGGTTCTGATGAACATCACCACAAGGTGTTTGTGTGGACGCAATAAAGGTGACAAGCCACAGGTACTGGTTCTGATGAACATCACCACAAAGTGTGTGGACGCAACAAAGTTGACCAGCGTTAGGCATCAGTTTCTTTACTTTTTTTTTCATTTTTCATTCCCATCAATTCAGTTCAGTGCCACCAGATAAGAAGGACCAAAATCAAAACACAGTACCATTACCTCATCAAAGATATCACAGACTCTGTAAGGGGGGCCCCTCTCCGCCACAAAAGCACTGAAGCCCATGCCTTCCAAAACACGCAGTGCGAAAGTGTCCTCCACCATCCCCCGCTGACCCAGGAAATGGGCCTGCAAAAACACACCACCAGCTTGAGATTAGTCACAGTCTGTGCAGCATATATATGCACCACAATGACCCACGAAATGGGTCAGCAAAAACATAACACCAGCGTGAGATTAGTCACAGTCTGTACACACACACACACACACACACCAATGACCCAGGAAACAGGCCTGCAAAAACATAAGCCAAGCTTGGGATTAGTCACAGTCTGTACAACACACACACACCACAGTGACCGAGGAAATGGGCCTGCAAAAACATAACACAAGTTTGAGATTAGTCACAGTCTGTACAACACACACACACCACAGTGACCGAGGAAATGGGCCTGCAAAAACATAACACAAGTTTGAGATTAGTCACAGTCTGTACAACACACACACACCACAGTGACCGAGGAAATGGGCCTGCAAAAACATAAGTTTGAGATTAGTCACAGTCTGTACAACACACGCACACCACAGTGACCGAGGAAATGGGCCTGCAAAAACATAAGTTTGAGATTAGTCACAGTCTGTACAACACACGCACACCACAGTGACCGAGGAAATGGGCCTGCAAAAACATAAGTTTGAGATTAGTCACAGTCTGTACAACACACGGACACCACAGTGACCGAGGAAATGGGCCTGCAAAAACATAACACAAGTTTGAGATTAGTCACAGTCTGTACAACACACGGACACCACAGTGACTGAGGAAATGGGCCTGCAAAAACATAACACAAGTTTGAGATTAGTCACAGTCTGTACAATACACGCACCATGCTGACCTAGGAAATGGGCCTGCAAAAACACACCAGCTTGAGATCAGTCACAGTCTGAACAACACACACACCACAGTGACCTAGGAAATGGGCCGGCAAAAACACATGAGTTTGAGATCAGTCACAGTCTGAACAACACACACACCACAGTGACCTAGGAAATGGGCCGGCAAAAACACATGAGCTTGAGATCAGTCACAGTCTGTACAACACACACCCAGGAAACGTGCCTGCAAAAACACGGGCACCAAACATGACTCAAATCACAATCAGGTCAACACATGAGTTAGAAACATCACAGTCTCTCTCTCTCTCTCTCTCTCTCTCTCTCTCTCTCTCTCTCTCTCTCTCTCTCTCTCTCTCTCAGCTAGACAAAAGGAGAGTAAAAAGCATGAATGTGTAACAGCAGCCTGTCTACATTTCAATGCTATGTGAGAACATTCTTTCTAAACATCATTAGCACGATTGCCTATGCTGCTCCATTAAAATGGCATCAGGAAGCTGTTACTGTGATGTTAATTGTTATTGCCTTCTTGTTTGACATTTCTCTTCTTTTATAAGCAGACACCTAAACACCCACGCACCCACCCCCCCCCCCTTGTGAAATGTAATGAAGGGTTCAGGGTGTATTCTGATGAGGGTCAGACTCGAACGATACCCTGTGAACAACTCTGCAAACATCCGGATGAACACAGCTCGGATTTCCTTGTCCTGCAGACAAAACATTGATGGGAAATATAAACCAGGGCTAAGTAACAGTAACAGGTTTACCTGAAAATCTTTGTGGATCTCTTCCCCTTCCTGTGGACCCAAAGACCCCCTCTTCCCAGTATTAAACTTCTCTCTCTATTCAACTCCTTCTGATAGACTCTCCCCTGCCCCGGCCCAATGGCACACCTCTTCCCTGGGTTAAACTCCTCCCTTTAGGCATGCACACACATGCACGCACACACATTCACACGCACACACAGGCACACAGACAGACATGTGTGAACACACACACACACACTCCATATGACTCAATATAGTGTAAAAACTTCCCTCTACTAGTTTCCTGCCTCTCCTGACACCTCCTGCCTCACACACAAGGCCACCTCTCCCCTTCACTGACACCTCCTGCCTCACACACAGGGCCACCTCTCCCCTTCACTGACACCTCCTGCCTCAAGGCCACCTCTCCCCTTCACTGACACCTCCTGCCTCACACACAGGGCCACCTCTCCCTTCACTGACACCTCCTCCTTCACACACAAGGCCACCTCTCCCCTTCACTGACACCTCCTGCCTCACACACAGGGCCACCTCTCCCTTCACTGACACCTCCTGCCTCACACACAAGGCCACCTCTCCCCTTCACTGAACCTCCGCCTTCACAGGCCACCTCTCCCCTTCACTGACACCTCCTGCCTCACACACAGGGCCACCTCTCCCCTTCACTGACACCTCCTGCCTTCACACACAAGCCGCAAGACCACCTCACCCCTTCACTGACACCTCCTGCTTCACACACAAGCCGCAAGGCCACCTCTCCCCTTAACTGACACCTCCTGCCTCACACACAAGCCGCAAGGCCACCTCCCCCTTCACTGACACCTCCTGCTTCACACACAAAGGCCACCTCTCCCCTTCACTGACACCTCCTCCTTCACACACAGGGCCACCTCTCCCCTTCACTGACTCCTCCTGCCTCACACACAAGGCCACCTCTCCCCTTCACTGACACCTCCTCCTTCACATACAAGGCCACCTCTCCCCTTCACTGACACCTCCTCCTTCACACACAGGCCACCTCTCCCCTTCACTGACACCTCCTCCTTCACACACAAGGGCCACCTCTCCCCTTCACTGACACCTCCTGCCTCACACACAGGGCCACCTCTCCCCTTCACTGACACCTCCTGCCTCACACACAGGGCCACCTCTCCCCTTCACTGACTCCTCCTGCTTCACACACAAGGCCACCTCTCCCCTTCACTGACACCTCCTCCTTCACACACAAGGCCACTTCTTCCCTTCACTGACACCTCCAGCCTCACCCACCTCTCCCCTTCACTGACACCTCCTGCCTCACACACAATGACACCTCCTGCCTCACACACAAGGCCACTTCTCCCCTTCACTGAAGCCTCCTTCTCTTTGGCTCTCCCCTCTGCCTGACCCACACGGTAATGCAGGTGCAGCTAATTACATGGAAGTGCTCATGGTGAACCGAAACATAATGCACACTGCAAACCATATGAGCCAACAAACCACATATTAACCACATGGAAAGTAATACGGCAAAGCACCTGTATGCGTCCTGTACACCTGGCAAACTGCATGAAACCCCGTCATGGACTACCGAAGCTCAGCGCATACCCACACAAGGAATGAATCCTGCACTCACCCGCTGAACTGGCGGTGAGAGTTTTCTGGGTGATGGGGGAAATGCGTAGTCTGCTGACAGGAGTTCTGGCAGCAAAATCTGCAAGCAAACACAGACACACATACACATATACACACTCAGAGTAAACATACTACTTCATGACCAATCCAATGCTAACTTGCAAATGACACACCCCCTCCCTTAGCACCACCCCACCCCAGCATTTTCCATTCCAGTTTATTATGTTTCTCCTGTGGTCCAGCAGGTACTTCTCTTCTTCCATTTTCTGATAAAAAATAACTCCTTGCTCAGCAAGAAATATTATGTACGAGAATGTTTCCTTTAACATAATGTACAGAACAGTTCCTTGCTCAAAAGGAACACTAGGTACAAGAATTTTTCTTCGCTCTGTAAGAAGAAAATGCGAAGAAACGTTTCCTTGCTATGCAGGAATATTTCACACAAACACACTCCCATGCTGAACAAGAACATACTGTACAGGAACATTTCAGCACACAGCAGGAGGCCTCAAACAGTGTGTACAGGAATGTTTCCTTGCCCAAGAAGAACATTATTAGCACTCCTTGCTCAGCAGAAATATTATGTCTGAGAATGTTTCCTTACTACATAATGTACAGAACAGTTCCTTGCTCAGAAGGTATGTTAAGTACAAGTATTTCTCTTCGCTCTGTAACGTGTCCCTGCTTAGTAAGACGAAAATGTGCAAAAAGGTTTCCTTGCTATGCAAGAGTATTTCGCACAAATACACTCCCATGCTGAACAGGAACATACTGTACACGAACAGTTGCTCTCTCAGTAGGAACATCACATCATGTACAAGGATATTTTCCTGCTCAATAGGAATATTCTTCAAAAGGAAAGAATGAGTTAATATACCAGAGAGGAAAACAAAAGCAGGGAAAAGGCAATGTTGCAAAGAAAGCAGTACTGACCATGTTGAGGGACTTCTTGGTGCGTGCTAGCATGGGTTCTGATATGAGGGGAACAGTGACGCACTCTGGTGTCTTGATGTCTCCACCGTCCAGGTCAACCAGTATCACATCCAACTGCAACCCAGTAACCACATTAAAGATGCACTCACCACAGCTTCTATACAAGATTAATCAGCTGTAGAAAAGTTGTTGTTTTAATTGTTTTTATTTTCATACAAGTCTGTTGTTATAACACAAACAGAGGCCCTTCATTTCCTCATTTCACTTAAAGGACTGAGTTTCCCTGCTAAAAAATACCCCCCCCCCCCCCCCCCCAACACACACACACACACACACAACCAACACACATGCATGCATATCTGCATTGCACTGCACATATGCCTGCACTCCCCCCCTCCCCATACACATGCACATGCATGTACACACACACACATCATAATTTTTCAAACTGCTACAACAGATGAGTGGCAGTGCTGCCTAGTGGTCACCATGCATAAAACAGATTCACTAAAAAAAAACAAAACAAAAAACAAAAAAACGTCAAAGGAAAGAAACACTGACCAAGTCCATGACCTGGTCCTTGAGCGAGGCATGGACTCCAGCGATGAAGGGGGTGGGGGTGTTGAGCACTTCTAGTAGGGACACCGGCAAAATGGGGATGTACACATAGCTGTCAGAAAGGGAGAAGAAAAAAAATCCATAAATTCCTTCATCAAAAATCTCCTTAAAAAAACTGACTGTGCGTTTAATTTATGAGTATTCTGTTGCCTTGTTGATCATATTATTATAGTACATACACTGTCAGCCTGTTAATGTTATTGTGAATGTGTTTATGATTATGAAAGCTCTCATCATCAAGCCTCATTCCATGTGAATGTATATATTCTACTTGACACATGGCAATAAAGATATACTGATTGACTGATTGATGAGGTAAAACCCATTCTCAGCAGCACAATGCTAGTAAACAGCATCCACCTTACAGTGGCATAAAAGACCCAGCCATAACTTCCATGTCAGTGATGTGTAACTCAAAACATGTCCTGTATACAGAGAAGCAGACTGCATTTTGCACGAGATGTGCCCCATGCCAGGACTCATGAACACATGCGGCAATATGATTAATTAGCGCTTCCTGGCCCCAGCAGCCTCACTGAGAAGGCATCAGTCTCACAGCATCAGTCTTGACTCCGGCACCAGCAACTGTTTGGAACCTAGACAAATCTTTGTAAGCCTCGCTGCTTTGCAGACAAAATGCAGATGTCTCAATTCCACCCGTTCCACTGGCCCTAGACAGGGGTCAAAAAGAAACGTAATCCAAATTTAGGGTTAGCGCAGGATTTTTACTTCAAAATTCTCAGAATTTCCCCCAGCTTAAGACCATTTTTCCAAGCAAAGTTACCGCTCATGGCTGAAGGAGGACGTAAACTGCACTGCAGCTGATGATTCACTGATCTGAACCAGGGCTCCAAGCGGTTTCAATTTAAACAAAGTTTGCATTTGCCACCAATCATCCATTGTCTGGCCTCCCAGCTCTTTTCCAAACCCCATTCTGCAGATTATCTGCTGACCCTATCAGTATCACCACATCCCCAAACTTTCCATGACCTTGGCCCCCAAAAGCAATTTTTCTGAAAACGTTTCCAGGCCCATTAAAAAGGCACCCAGTCATCCTAAACTTTCCAAGATCTTGCCCCCCAAAATAAAATTCCAGGCCTGGAAAAAGGCCTAACTCTTCCAACTTTCAAAACCATTTAAAGATCACAGAACCCCAGAGGCTGCGGGTCTGCCCCCTGCCCTGCATGCACACACCTGTACTTGAGTGGGTAGTGAAGGGCGATGATGGCTCTGGCGGCGGCCGTCAGGCGAGAGTAGCTGTTGGAGTAGAAGAGGACTTTGTGGTCCGTCAGGGCTGCGCAGAACACCTTGATGGCGTTGTTGATCCCTGTGGGCAGAAAAATGAAAGATGACAAACGGGCGCTGAAAGGGGCCCCCAGGCAAAGACACTAGTTGGCCTGAAGCTACAGACAATGTGCCGATAGTTTTGTTGGCTGGTTTCATGCAGTTGTTATGTCAGTGCCTATGCAACAGATTTTTGTTTGTTCTTTATTTGCTCTGAATATGAGCCCCTCAGGGCACAGCCATATTGGTTTGCTCTTCACAAATGAACAGCAGAAAAAGGCTCGCTCACGATGTCATAGACACTTGTGCTGCACATACCTGCCCTGCTCATGATGTCACAAACGCAAAATGGCAGCACTCACAGCAGTGCCGCCACAACTTTCGCACACTGGTTTTTAACAACCAAGGCCCTAAGTTGATCAAAAAACTGATGTGAGTTTACCCTGTGTTCCATTTCTACTGACAGGGCCTGCGGTGCACCTTTGCATGCAGGCTCCTGCAAAAGACAGGCTGCCGCCTCCATAAGAGGAGGTTGCTCACACAGAAGAGAGAAAAGAGACTGGCCTTCTCAAAGAGTGCTTTGCCCAATGAGTAGGAGAGATTTAAAAACAAAACAAAACAACAACAAGACCACAAACCCCACAAGATCAAGGATTCTGCTTACAAATACCCTGTTGGGTTTATAAAAAAGAAAAAAAATCTAGTCTTTCCTCTGTGAGCTCAATGGCCTGACATACATGAAACTAGACCTTTCTCAGTGTGCTCAATGGCCTGACATACATGAAACTAGACCTTTCTCAGTGTGCTCAATGGCCTGACATACATGAAACTAGACCTTTCTCAGTGTGCTCAATGGCCTGACATACATGAAACTAGACCTTTACTCAGTGTGCTCAATGGCCTGACATACATGAAACTAGTCCTTTCTCAGTGTGCTCAATGACCTCACATACATGAAACTAGACCTTTCTCAGTGTGCTCAATGGCCTGACATACATGAAACTAGACCTTTCTCAGTGTGCTCAATGGCCTGACATACATGAAACTACTCCTTTCTCAGTGTGCTCAATGACCTAACATACATGAAACTAGTCCTTTCTCAGTGTGCTCAATGGCCTGACATACATGAAACTAGTCCTTTCTCAGTGTGCTCAATGGCCTGACATGCATGGTGCGTGCTCGCAGCACTCAAAAATTAACATCAAAGCGGCCACCCCATGCAGATTACGTGGTGTTTGTATGCTGGCCCTAGTTTCTCCTCCTTCTCGTTATTATCACTGTGATCATCATCCTCAGTCATTATCATGAACGTCAGTGCTTCCCAGTGTGCTCACCCATCTGGTCGAAGAAGAGTGCCACAGAGTCATAGCTGACTGGCAATGTTGAGCTGAGGGGAGGTTGCAGTGCCTGCCGATCCCCAGCGCCTATAGAGAACCGAACCTGCGGCCCTCCTGCACACACCAAAGATGTGTCCACTTAACAATCAGCATACATATTAACACTGTTCACATTCCCCCCACCGCCTGACACACATACACAGAGGCACCACTGTTCACATCCCCCCACCCACCCATTCACCCAAAACACACGTACACATACACACAGAGGCAACATTGTTCACCCCCCCCACCACCCATTCACCCAAAACACACATACACAGAGGTAACATTGTTCACATCCCCCCACCCACCCAAAACACACATAGGCAACATTGTTCACATCCCCCCACCCACCCATTCACCCAAACACACGTACACATACACACAGAGGCAACATTGTTCACCCCCCCACCACCCATTCACCCAAAACACACATACACAGAGGTAACATTGTTCACATCCCCCCACCCACCCAAAACACACATAGGCAACATTGTTCACATCCCCCACCCACCCATTCACCCAAAACACACAGAGCAACATTGTTCACCCCCCCCCCCCTCCCCCCCAACACACATGCACACAGAGGCACATTGTTCACATCCCCCCCCCCCCCCCCCCCCCTCCCCCCCCCCCCCCCCCCCCCCCACCACACACACATCATATTTCAATCAATCAATCAATGTTTTCTTTTATGTCTGTTCACAGAAAGATGCTATCACACACACACACACACAAACAAACAACAACAAACCACACACACATCATATACCTAGACCACAGAACATAAAAGTGAGTGAGGAGTGGGTACTTGCACATGTTACCCACAAAGGTCAGTGACCCAGACTAACCTGGGGGTGCAGGTACCCATGCCAGCTAGCATCATGTACCAAAACAAAAGCTCAGTGACCCAGACTAACCTGGGGATGTGGGTACCCATGCCAGCTAGCATCATGTACCAAAACAAAAGCTCAGTGACCCAGACTAACCTGGGGATGTGGGTACCCATGCCAGCTAGCATCATGTACCAAAACAAAAGCTCAGTGACCCAGACTAACCTGGGGATGTGGGTACCCATGCCAGCTAGCATCATGTACCAAAACAAAAGCTCAGTGACCCAGACTAACCTGGGGATGTGGGTACCCATGCCAACTAGCATCATGTACTGACAGAAAAGCTCGGTGACCCAGACTAATCTAGGGGTGTGGGTACCTGTTACAACTAGCATCATGTACCAAAAGAAAAGCTTGGTGACCCAGACTAACTGAGGGGTGTGGGTACCTGTTACAACTAGCATCATGTACCAAAACAAAAGCTCAGTGACCCAGACTAACCTGGAGGGGGGACCTGCACACATCCCAAGATGTTGCCCACCAGCGTCTCAATCTGGACCTGCATGTTCTCCATGTACACCGTGTAGATCACTCCCAGGCAGTTCTGTGGATGGAAAGCATCGCATAAGATCTAGCACTTCATACCGGCTTGAAAACAAGGTGGTTCACGCAAACTGGTCACAGGAGAACAACTAAACTGACAAAAAAACTCCTAGTCCTAACCTAACAGCCAGCAGCCATTCATGAACCACAGCAGAACCCTCTTCTCTTCGGAAAAACTCCCTTAGGGTAAAGTTTTGCTTTGAACAAAGTGTGACTGAAATATCTCTACGGTCCTCCTTCCTTGCAGATTTCTTCTTTTAAGGCAAGTTTCTGTCAGGGTAAAGTATGTCTGATGTTCCAGCCGTTGTGTCCATGTCAATGACTCACTATACAATAATGTCACTGTTTATTATTCATCATAGTCTAATTAACAATAACTAATACATTTCCATCTACACGTACAGTGTCTGTAGTAAAATCAACTGATTATTTTAAACAACTGTTCCAAACCTCAGTAACACTTCTGACAATATGCAAAATGAAATAACATGCTGTCTCAATGTTCAGCAATTTTTCCTCAGCTTGATTGTTTCTTATGAGACCCAGAATAATCTACCAGAGTTGTCCATAGTTTGTAAAAGACATATAGAGGGAAAGAAAAAGAAAAAAGTGTTATACCAAATTCTCTTTACACTACAATGACATGCAGGACATCTAACAATCTTTTGTCAACATAAAAATGGGAAATAACCAGGCCAGAGAAATCCCCCATACAAGGGTTACCTACCCTGAATGCCTCAAAGTAGTCCAGTCGGGAGACCAGCACGAGGCTTTTGGGCGCGTACATGAGAGAGTGGTGGATGACAGTGGCATCGTGGTCATCAGCGTCCACATCATCGGGCTTGGAGGGCGTCATGGCGACCGTTTCATGGAAGGTGAAGGTGGCGCAGTAGTGTCTGTCAGCATCAACGTCGGTGAGCACAGCCACGTAGAACGCCGGCTGTTGCTGCTGCGTGGACAGACTGTACCCTGTTGGCTGGCAAAACTGACACACACAAAAGACCATGGGGGTATGGATTACAATGCCCTGGAATACCACACACACACATACACACACAGACACACACACACTGGGCAAATACACTGAAAGAGAGAGTCGAGAGAGAGAGAGAGAGAGAGAGAGAGAGAGAGAGAGAGAGAGAGAGAGAGAGAGAGAGAGAGAGAGAGAGAGAGAGAGAGAGAGAGAGAGAGAGACACAGACAAACACAAAGAAAGGGGGAAAGAAAGAGAGAAAGAGTGAAAGAGAGAGAGTGAGAGAGAAGTAGAGAAATGAAAATCAACTGAATGTGTTCCATATCATGCAACAAAAACAAACAAGCAAAAACGACTTGACAGAAATTTATCTGACAGACTTTTTTTCAACATTTTCTGTCACAAAAGTGGAAGATTCATCAGGAGTTCCACTGTTGTGCATGTTGTGACTGTGAACAACAGATAAACCTAAGCCAGCCTCATGATAGGTTTTTACATGCGTTATATATAAATACATATAAACAATGATAATAATAATAATAATAAATAGTTCTTATAATAAAATGCCAAGTTAAACTCATTATTATGCGTAATTCATATTATGCATATTTCCATCAGTGTGTTTGTGTGTGCGACAAGGCGAGACTTACCAACTCCAGCCCCATAGTGAAGGGACAGTCGTCCCAGTCCTTCTCGGGGAATCGTTGAAGGACTTTCCCACTGCCGGTCCCACTCCCTGAGACACACAACAACATTGTGCAACTGAGTATGGCGTGATGCTGATCAACAGTAATGACAACAATAGTGGGTTTTTAACTGTAACACACACACACACACACACACACACACACACACACACACACACACACACACACACACACACACACACACACACACACACTGTGCAAATACACTTAGTGAGAGTGAGAGAGAAAGAGAGGAGAAGAAGACGAAGAAGAAACAAAGGAGACAAAAATGAGACAATAAAACAAAAAAGCATACATGTGCCCAAAGTAAATACTAAAATGCACATACACACATATGCATGCGCGTATGCAAGCACACACACACACACACACACACACACACACAAACACACATTATGTACATGCTTGCCCTGGGGGGTGGGGAAACTGCAGGGAAGGCAACACGGATGAGGCCTGTGTTTTCTAACCAAATAATATGAACATCTATTTAATCAATGCAGACACAACAATTATGTATTCTACTCATGAACTTACATTATACATCTAACTGCACATGTGTGTGTGTGTGTGTGTGTGTGTGTGTGTGTGTGTGTGTGTGTGTGTGTGGTGTGTGTGTGTGTGTGTGTGTGTGTGTGTGTGTGTGTGTGTCTGTGACAACTGCACCCTATGTGTGCCAACGGCTCTGCACACTGCCACTGTAGGCAACAACAGCAAAAGTAGGGTATGTACCCTGGAAACTTCATGGAATGCCCCCCCCCCCCCCCCCCCACCCCCCACCCCCTCTCTCTCTCTTGTCCACACACGCCCTCTCTCTCTCTCTCTCTCTTCTCTCTCTCTCTCTCTCTCTCTCTCTCTCTCTCTCCTCTCTCTCTCACACCACACTCTCTCTCTCTCTCTCCTCTCTCTCTCTCTCATTCTCTCTACTCCATCACACACACACACACACACACACACTCTCTCTCTCTGTCTCTCCACACACACACACACACGCAGTCACCTCTCTCTCTCACACACACACACACACACACACACACACACACACACACACACACACACACACACACACACACCTGTCACAGGGTACCACCCCCTCCCCTCCCGCGGGCAAAGCCTGTAGGTGGCAGCCATTTCACGTCTCCTCTTTATGGTCACTCAACGTATTAAACGCGGGACCACACGAGGCCGAGGAACCGACACTATAAATAAACCCGTCAGGAATGCCCCGACTAAAGATCCACTGCAGATAGTCCACAGAACCAACACGGAACTCGCCGACTTGGATCATCAGTTCTGCGTCAAAAACAAACCCCTCTCAAGGAATGGAAGACGAAGGCTGCGCACAGCAAAGACGTTAACTACAAAACCTCTGGTTCACAGTGTTGTAAGGTGTGAGCCGGTTTGGCCTAGCGGTAAGGCGTTAGGCTGGTAAGCAGAGGGACC
Organism: Alviniconcha marisindica; assembly: GCA_018857735.1. Taxonomy (NCBI): domain Eukaryota; kingdom Metazoa; phylum Mollusca; class Gastropoda; family Provannidae; genus Alviniconcha; species Alviniconcha marisindica. Next base: position 43,505 of record JABMCL010000772.1, on the reverse strand, counting down.
ACGGTTCGAATCCACTTCGGCTCTCCTTTCTCTTCAAAAGTTGTGGTCTGTGGACACTGTCCTGTGACTCTGCTCCTCACAATTAAGAAACATTAAAATGGCTCTCATCGCTGCCCATCTTAATGCAGGAATCATTCTGGTGGTGACAGTGTTGCGATAGGCATATAATCTCCCTCTTCCCCCACCTCCATAACCACCACCACCCCACCCCCCACCACCCTTCTCCCCGTCCCTAATAAGCCCTATGGTTTCTGTGGATGTTAAGCACCATGTTTACTTTACTTCAAGCGGAACCGAGTCCTGCTGGACATCTCTCTGGTGGTCAACGCTATCGACACGCGTGCCAATAAGCTGCATCGGTTTGGGGCATTGCGGTGGCATAACCCAATAAGCTGCATCGGTTTGGGGCATTGCGGTGGCATAACCCAATAAGCTGCATCGGTTTGGGGCATTGCGGTGGCATAACCCAATAAGCTGCATCGGTTTGGGGCATTGCGGTGGCATAACCCAATAAGCTGCATCGGTTTGGGGCATTGCGGTGGCATAACCCAATAAGCTGCATCGGTTTGGGGCATTGCGGTGGCATAACCCAATAAGCTGCATCGGTTTGGGGCATTGCGGTGGCATAACCCAATAAGCTGCATCGGTTTGGGGCATTGCGGTGGCATAACCCAATAAGCTGCATCGGTTTGGGGCATTGCGGTGGCATAACCCAATAAGCTGCATCGGTTTGGGGCATTGCGGTGGCATAACCCAATAAGCTGCATCGGTTTGGGGCATTGTGGTGGCATATCCAGAGAGACACGGATACAAAAGCCACAGCTGCACATACCTCGTAATATAACAAAAGTAGACGGCGGGGAACCCTAACGAGTGTCAGCATGTCCTAAAAACGAAACTGCAAGGCCTTTTTTAACTTCCCGGTACTACTAGCAAAGACTGTTTAGTCTGAACTATTTAGCCCCCGGTTCACAGCCGTCCTTCACCCCCCCCCCCCCCAACCTCGCCCCAGCCAACACCCGTTCCCACCCCGTTACTTCATTTGCTGGCTCACAAGTTACCAGGAAAACCTAGCAGTTGTACACAAAACGTGAAAGTAAAAGAACGCCCCCCCCCCCCCCCCCCCCCCACACACACACACACTCCTCCCTTCTGCTTTCCAAGAACAGCAGGTTGATATTGTTTGATACTATTTAACAACAATAACAACCTACATTTATAGATTAAATTACGTTCATCGACGCCCTGCATTATATTATTCACCTCATCACATTCTAGCATGTGTACAACACCGGCAGTCTGATAGTGACACTGTCTGTTTGCATAAAACGTTCACTGAAGCGGCTGGGGAAAGGAAGATTTGTAGCCAGGTAGTTCGCCGTCAATACCGTCAACGGCCATGACTCGATTTACTTCCCTCGGTCTCTCTAAACACATCAACCTCACCCCGCCAAAACAACAAGCGCTGACGGGTAGTGAACAGATGAGGAAGATTTTATCTCTCTCCCCCCCCCCCCCCCCAGCCCCGCGCCCAAATCACCCAACCCCCAAATCCCTGTTTATAGTAAGACAAATGTATCGGAGCCAGCCTCCAGACCCTCCCCCTTAGAAACAAGCACGGACAAAATCAGACTCCACACAATCTGGATACGCTCCCCCACTCCGTGCAGTGATCAGATACACTAGCTATCTCTCTCTCTGTGTCTCTCCCCCCCCCCCCCCCCACTCCCCGCCCCCCCCCACCCATTTTCCCAAACAAGTCGGGATTCGCGCAGCCCGAACCCAACCCGACTCCCCTGTGTTGAAATAAATACCTGCCTGATGCCTTTACACCTTAACCCCACCCTGCTATAAAGTTAGGGCCCGGCACTGTACCACCATACCTGCCTCAAGGTCCAGAACCCCCCCCCCCCCCACCCCCAGTCCTTGAACTAAGCACTGGATCCTGGAACCGCTCAAGCAGACTGCGGAAGATGAGACTTTGGTTCAACCACAGCGATGCCAGCGATGCTGGGAATGCCATGTGGCAGACCGCTGCCGAAGGGAACGGCGTCTTGGTCATCTCAGCCATCAACCCCTAATTCCGCAAACGAGGCGAGCACTCAGCAGGTGAGCTTCTCTCCCTTCCGTGGCGAGTTGTCTGCCCCTGACCAAACAACAACAAAAGCAAGGGGGCTGGGTGGTTCTGCAGCCGCCGTCTCCTCCCTCCCTCTCTCTCTCTCTCTCGCTTTTCTCCCTCCCTCCAGTCGCTAAAAAGTGGAGGATGTGTGAATGGGAGAAAGGTCAGCACAGGTCGCCGACTTCGGCTCGATCTCCTCCCCCCCCCCCCCCCCCCCCCCCCCCCCCCCTCACCCCCCCCCCCCAAATTGATGGCGGACCTAAAATATATTTACACCTGACCTTGTGCTGATTGTGTGGAGATTAGAGGGTGGAGGTCGTTGCATTCGGCCAGCAAGCACTGCTGGGTGCACGCCCGGTCTGTGGTGTTTTCGTGCCTCGTGCAAATTCCCTGTCGATTAGTTTTGGTCAGGACAAGGGCCAAATGAAACGGCTCGGAGTTCTTGTTTAAAGAATGCACTTTCCTGGGCTCATTTCATCGTTTCAAATGCGATTTATTATTTTATTTTTATTATTATTTATTTCTGTTTTTTAACAAACAAAACAAAAAAACAAAAAACAAAAAAAAAAACGACAGGAAGGCGACTTCGGGATGGGTGGGAAAACCTGCCGACACGACGTTCGTGGCAATTCCTATTGCGTCCCTCTAATAACCCTGTAATACACGAAGTCGTGCTCGTAAATCTAACGCGTTCTATTAAGAGGCCCAGACCCCAGCGTTGCCTACACGCCGTCCATCGCCACTGTTCACGAATATCCGAGAGTATTGCAGACCTCATGAATGTCATATGCGATGCAATGCGTAACACCCTGGAGGAACCGAGGTGCAAAACAAAGCCGAGGGCACTTTGTCAACCCACTGTCAGGGGTCATGAAAAATGTATAGGACACAATGGAGACAACTGTGACCTTTGCTGCATGGGAGCTAATTCCGAGGAAACGATACCGCTGATACCTACTCCCTTTCGCCATGCACAGTGGCACCTCTCTGCAGCATTTCACTAAAACAGTGCCATAACTCTTATTCGTTAGCTACTTGATATTTAACGGCCAGTCAGCGGTGAGGGTTGTGGAACACAATTCATCAAACCACAAGACGAGAAATCGGATTCATTAGGCTAATCATCACCGTAGGGCTGCAGCTATTTTATGTTTGGAGAGCAGGAAGACTGAGAAGAAGAAAAAAATGGAAAAAAAAGGAGAAAAAATAATTTAAAAAAATGGAAAAAATGGAGGTGGGTGGACCGGAAAGCTAGCATTACTACTATTAAGGCAGAAACTGCTGGCAAAAAGCGGAGTATGCATAGATCTATTCTGGCCACCACCTTTGAACATCCGAGGCTTTTCAGCACAAGGACCCAATCTCGGCATTCCATCGCAGGAACGCCGACTGTGAACGGCAAACAAAACACATTTTGAATACTTTCCTGGGCTCATTTCATCGCTTCAAATGTGACTCCCCCCCCCCCCCCCCCTCTCTCTCTCTCTCTCTCTCTCTCTCTCCTCTCTCTCTCTCTCTCTCACACACACACACACACACACACACCACCACCACCACCACCACCACCACCACCACCACCACCACCACCAAACTGTTGGTGGCAGAACAAAACACCACCCTCTTACTAGGGGCAACACCAAACTGCCACAGTTCAGAGCACAGCAGAGACACACCACGACACAGGAGGTACTTTTACTACAACTATAAAAATAAAAAAAATAAAAAAATTGTGGCTGTGTTCTGTGTGTCACAAATTTTAACGTCCCTTCTGCTCAGAACACAGAGCCACAATTTTGTTGTTGTTGTTTTTTGTTGTTGTTGTTTTTGTCACAAATTTTAACGTCCCTTCTGCTCAGAACACAGCCACAATTTTTTTTTTTTTTTTAAATAACTTTTTAAGCCTGGAGTAGGTCAGGATCACTGACAGAATAGTATCTTCTTCTATGTCTGTGTTCAGAATATATAGCGTTGCACGCTTCGCCTGCCGCTATGAATGTTGCCTGACTCATTTTAACCTTCTCGTGGCATTCAGCCTTTCCCAACAGTCTGCAGCACAAAGTGGCGTGTATCACACAACAATCAATCTGCCTTTTTACTAGTGATATGATGAGTTAAGTTGTCACTTTTCACTTTTTAAGCAGACTGCTATCTGACGTGCTGCGGCTAATATGATGAGTTAAGTTGTCACTTTTTACTTTTTAAGCAGACTACTATCTGACGTGCTGCGGCTAGTATTTTTGATCAGTTGTAAACGAGCAAAATGTAAATATTCACTGGTGTTTGTTGTTCCTATTTTGATTTTGTCTGTGACTGCTTTTGACTGCATTGTGTACAGAACTTTGACCCACAATTTTACTTGTGAAGACTAGTGTTTCGGCCCTGATATTACGCTTCACGACCGACAGTGCGTTATTGTGATACACCAAGGACCCCCCCCCCCCCCCCCCCCCCCCAACCCCCCAATCCGTCCTGATATGACAAGGTTTGATAAGACGTTAAAATCCAGTTACTTACCACCATCACCACCCCTTCTCTCTCTCTCTCTCTCTCTCTCTCTCTCTCTCTCTCTCTCTCTCTCTCTCTCTCTCTCTCCTCTCTCTCTCGCTCGCTCGCTCGCCATTAAGGTTATTCGTACCAATGAAACGACAAAGGGATCAAAGGGATTTTTCTTTTGTTTTTTAAACTACACATGGACGTTTAATCCTCAATTTGAGCAACAGCTTCACGTGATCAAACCAAAGATTATAAATACATGCACTTGATCAGACTGAGAGGCGTGCCCGTAAAGCCAGTTATGCCATACTCCCCTCCCCGTATTACGACGTCTAAAGCAATAGCAGACTAATTCAAGCGTGGCACCCATACAGACACGGTCTCGCTGTTCACTCAGCTAGAAACACAAGACCCACGCTGTCAGCTCAAGCAAAGTATTGATAGTCGTATTTCAAGAAGGCGGGGCGGGGTGGGGGGTTGGGGTGGGGGGGGGGGGGGGGGGGTATAAGATAAGTCTAACAGGAGGCAAGTCTACCCCCACCTCCATACCCCCTTCCCCCCTTCTCCCCGTCCCTAATAAACCTCATGGTTTCTGTGGACGTTAAGCACCATGTTTACTTAGGCAAGTCTATTACCACAGGTCGACAGATCGTTTTGCGTTGGTCTGAGGCGCTCTGTTTGAATTGTACATGAATAAGACTTTACTAGAAATGTATAGTCCCCGTGTCTGTCCACAGACAAACCAGTCTCTTCCGTTTCATCGGTTTGCCCGTCTTTCCTTCCGTATCACTGAATGAAAATACAGATATTTATCATTGATTGTTTTGACTTGGTCGTATTTTGTCGTTGGTGGTGTTTGGAGCTGGTAGGGAAGAACTCTGAATGTGATTCGTCCTGGCGTGACCCTGTGCGGTTGAACTGTCCTTAAAATTCAAGACCTATGTGACCCCTCTGCGGGGCAGAGTACACTGCAGGAAAACGGCTGCATGCGCAACAACTCACCCATTTGCTGTTGATGGAACCTCCAATTTCAAACCGAAGAAGGGAAAGGAAACTGTGCTTCGGGAGGTAGCAGGGGGGTAAATGGGGGGTACAGATAAAAAATAAAATCCATCTCACAGCCGCCAGCGGGACAGAAATATCCGTGTCAGTGTCACTGTGAAACACCCTGTTCCCCTTGTCCCAGCTGAGTGCAGGTCAGGGTCAATCGCTGAACAAAACGCAAGTTCTTGCTGCAATTTTAATGTCACAGGCCGAAAAAGTTCACACTACATAGTGTGTGTGTGTGTGTGTGTGTGTGTGTGTGTGTGTGTGTGTGTGTGTGTGTGTGTGTGTGTGTGTGTGTGTGTGTGTGTGTGTGTGCGTGTGCGTGCGTGTGTGAGAGAGTGTGTGAGGAGAGTGTGTGTGTGTGTGTGTGTGTGTGTGTGTGTGTGTGTGTGTGTGTGTGTGTGTGTGTGTGTGTGTGTAAGTTTACAACAGTACACAACAGTAACTACTAAAGTAAAAGTGTTGTAGGTAAACACTGGTTGTGGTTGATTTGTTTGTCGTTTGGGCGATCAAGGCCTGGTATTTTGTTGTTGTTTGTTTTCGCTTTTTGTCACACAAGGTATATGACCAAAACTTTGAAAGACGAAAATGGATCTTATTTCAAGACGGAAACACCACTGAAGGTGGCGGTGTTTGGTGGTGGTGGTGGTGGTGGGGAGGTGGGGGGGGGGGGGGGGGAGAGACAGCGCCAGCCACATTAGTATATTCGATTTCAGACGAAATATGACCAGAATTGCAAGGCCGGGCCGGGCCGGGCTGCGTACATAACAGTTTATTGACAAACAATTCCAGCGGCCTGCGGCGAAAAGCTGCATGATCAACTTTCCGTGTCAGCCCGTCAAAGTTCCGCACATGCGTCCATCACTCACATACCCTCGACTATCACAAATCGCCAGACCCTTTAGGGTACGCAGGCAATGACAGACTATAAGTTTGCATAACAAACACAAAACAGTGTTCTTTACTTACTCGTCTTGCCCATAGACCCAGTGATTTAACGGCCCGACCTGCCGAAATGCAAGAAAACTACTGAGGACCTGTTTACAGGTAGGTAGGTAGTGTTGCTTAATGTCCTCAGATGTCAGTTGACATAGTAGGGACAAGCTGAGACCGATGCCGAAGCATGGTTCAATATAGCTTTACGTCCACGGAAACCAGAAGGCTCGTTAGGACGGTCAGCCCAGGACGGCCACCTCGACTCTCACACAGCTCTTGAACTATGACCTGTTTACAGGTACGCTCGTGTATCTTATCTCTATCGTCATCAACTGCCCGGAGCGCTTCACAGCGCTATGCTTGGTCAAAACAACATAGCTACACCGACAGTCAATCGACCGTGACATTCACCTTCATCCAGTTAAACAGCATCAACGTATCTGATCTAGATACGCCACATCATTAATTCTACGCGACAATTTCATGTGACCACTAACGAGAACAACTTTACACATAGCACAGGCAACAGTTTTCTTCCGGCACACAAGCATTACATTTACAGAAGGGTTTACATTCGATGTCCGGTCTATGCGATTTGAAGTGTTTGCACAATATCTGATAGGTGGATTTATTTCTCCAAACAGTTTTGGTGAATTAAGGTGCATCTTGACCATTACAATACATTATTTACTCTGTCTTCGTTCTGAACGAAGCGGTTCTGATCTACACACACACACACACACACACACACACACACACACACACACACACACACACAAACACACACACAACACACACACACACACACACACACGAAACCTGACAGTATGAAACTCACTACGAAGGGTCAGCCCACACAGACCGAGAGCCAGGGAGATTAATGGGAGAGAAGGCAAACGACAAACTGCTCTGGCCTCAGTCCAAACTGAATTGCTGTGTCGGGTTAAATGTCCGGGCATTTGTCTGTGTCTCGCTGCACGCTTCCTTCCCCGTCCTCATCAGCTTATTTACCAACCCGCGACATATACCGTGCGTCAGTTCATCTGTTTACGTTCTAATTATCACTTAATAGCAAACTTCATTTAATCTTCTTCGTGTGAGCGAGTGCTCTTTGTACGTTTTTACCGGCAATAATCCCGCCCCGGTTATCAGATCCATGCAATTTCATTACTGTACTGTTAGTAACCCGGGAACCGGAGCAGACGACGCTTTTGTTTTTTGAAGCGCTGTGTGTTGCGTAACGCCACATGGCCTTCCAACAGCCGACGGCGATAGCCGCTGGTGCGCGCCATTTTCAAATCTGTTTACTCCCTTAATATTTTGACCGCTTGTTTGTTTACCTACTCCTTTGTTCACCTAGTCCTTTTTATGCAGCAAGCATGTGTAATGTAATTTGGCATCTTAGAATGTTTATTTAGATCTTATTTAGACGCAGGATCGAGCTTAATCAGTTGCCGATGCTCTCTAGGTCCATTCTTTTTATAGCCGTCGTCTGCATGGCGCGTTTTCTGTTGTAGTACTAGTGAATAGTAGTGGAATCGTTGTTTTGACTCGATGAAAGTAATTCTGTGTCGATCAATGCTTTGTCGTATAGTATTTTGCTTAGCTGACTTCATGTTTAGTGTTTATTTTGGGTTGAAATTAACTTATTAGTATTGTGTACTGTAGAAGCTAAGTTATATTCATAGACTACTTGGTATCACTATCAGCGCTGCTGCGACTAAAATAACGCGCCCCAGGCGAAAGTTCCACCGATTGTTTTAGTGCTAGTCTTGGAGTGTGTCTGCTTCTTACAGAGCGTTGTATTGTAATTGTTATGTACCATTTAACCGTGGGAGCGTGGTCTTTTATTCTGATAAGTTTTAGCGACAGTTATGTTTTGTACATTGTGTTAGTTGGATTTAGTTGTACGAATCTGCTTATAGACAGGTGCAAGCCACGCTTCCCACTCTTGTTGTAAATTAAATAAGTCATGTGTGTACATTTTGTTTATACGGTTTAAAAGGTTGTAACTGTAGCTTTTATTTGATGTATTTCATGTTTTAATTAGTTTAGTTATGTTGAGGAAACTGTATTTGTGCGGGCCAAGGAAACACAATAGTCAGACCATTTTGTGGTCCAGAGGGCTGATTTCATTGTACGATAGCGTGTGTCTTTGCGGCCCGCGCAGTTCTCTTATCTATGCGTGCGCGTGAGGATTTTGGGTGTGCTGAGAAAGTTGTCTGCTGCTGTAGAATAAATCCTGTTTGCCGTCGCCGCCTGCTGTGGTCTCCATTTTGACTGACTCCGCTGCCTGTGTCCTGTCCTTCTACCACTCCACTCCATTACATTTACTTACTCGTCTTGCCCATAGACCCAGTGATTTAACGGCCCGACCTGCCGAAATGCAAGAAAACTACTGAGGACCTGTTTACAGGTAGGTAGGTAGTGTTGCTTAATGTCCTCAGATGTCAGTTGACATAGTAGGGACAAGCTGAGACCGATGCCGAAGCATGGTTCAATATAGCTTTACGTCCACGGAAACCAGAAGGCTCGTTAGGACGGACAGCCCAGGACGGGCCACCTCGACTCTCACACAGCTCTTGAACTATGACCTGTTTACAGGTACGCTCGTGTATCTTATCTCTATCGTCATCAACTGCCCGGAGCGCTTCACAGCGCTATGCTTGGTCAAAACAACATAGCTACACCGACAGTCAATCGACCGTGACATTCACCTTCATCCAGTTAAACAGCATCAACGTATCTGATCTAGATACGCCACATCATTAATTCTACGCGACAATTTCATGTGACCACTAACGAGAACAACTTTACACATAGCACAGGCAACAGTTTTCTTCCGGCACACAAGCATTACATTTACAGAAGGGTTTACATTCGATGTCCGGTCTATGCGATTTGAAGTGTTTGCACAATATCTGATAGGTGGATTTATTTCTCCAAACAGTTTTGGTGAATTAAGGTGCATCTTGACCATTACAATACATTATTTACTCTGTCTTCGTTCTGAACGAAGCGGTTCTGATCTACACACACACACACACACACACACACACACACACACACACACACACACACACGAAACCTGACAGTATGAAACTCACTACGAAGGGTCAGCCCACACAGACCGAGAGCCAGGGAGATTAATGGGAGAGAAGGCAAACGACAAACTGCTCTGGCCTCAGTCCAAACTGAATTGCTGTGTCGGGTTAAATGTCCGGGCATTTGTCTGTGTCTCGCTGCACGCTTCCTTCCCCGTCCTCATCAGCTTATTTACCAACCCGCGACATATACCGTGCGTCAGTTCATCTGTTTACGTTCTAATTATCACTTAATAGCATTCTTCATTTAATCTTCTTCGGTGAGCAGAGTGCTCTTTGTACGTTTTTACCGGCAATAATCCCGCCCCGTTATCAGATCCATGCAATTTCATTACTGTACTGTTAGTAACCCGGGAACCGGAGCAGACGACGCTTTGTTTTGAAGCGCTGCGTGTTGCGTAACGCCACATGGCCTTCACACACCGACCGGCGATAGCCGCTGGTGCGCGCCATTTTCAAATCTGTTTACTCCTTAATATTTTGACCGCTTGTTTGTTTACCTACTCCTTGTTCACCTAGTCCTTTTATGCAGCAAGCCATGTGTAATGTAATTTGGCATCTTAGAATGTTTATTTAGATCTTATTTAGACGCAGGGTCGAGCTTAATCAGTAGCCGATGCCTCTCTAGGTCCATTCTTTTTATAGCCGTCGTCGCATGGCGCATTTTCTGTTTAGTACTAGTGAATAGTAGTGAATCGTTGTTTTGACTCGATGAAAGTAATTCTGTGTCGATCAATGCTTTGTCGTATAGTATTTTGCTTAGCTGACTTCATGTTTAGTGTTTATTTTTGGGTTGAAATTAACTTATTGAGTATTGTGTACTGTAGAAGCTAAGTTATATTCATAGACACTTAATATCACTATCAGCGCTGTTGTGACTAAGATAACGCGCCCCAGGCGAAAGTTCGCACCGATTGTTTTAGTACTAGTCTTTGAGTGTGTCTGCTTCTCTTATAAGCGTTGTATGTAATTGTTATGTACCATTTTAACCGTGGGAGCGTGTTCTTTATTCTGATGTAAGTTTTATTGATAGTTATATTTTTGTACATGTGTAGTTGTTGATTTAGTTGTACGAATCTGCTTATAGACAGGTGCAAGCCACGCTTCCCACTCTTGTTGTAAATTAAATAAGTCATTGTGTGTACATTTTGTTTATACGGTTTAAAAGTTGTAACTGTAGCTTTTATTTGATGTATCTCATGTTTTAATTAGTTTAGTTATTGTGAGGAAACTGTATTTGTGCGGCCAAGGAAACACAATAGTCAGCCATTTTGTGGTCCAGAGGGCTGATTTCATTGTAGCGATAGCGTGTGTTCTTGCGGCCCGCGCAGTTCTCTTATCTATGCGTGCGCGGAGGATTTTGGGTGTGTGAGAAAGTTGTCTGCTGCTGTAGAATAAAGCCTGTTTGCCGTCGCCGCCTGCTGTGGTCTCCATTTTGACTGACTCCGCTGCCTGTGTCCTGTCCTTCTACCACTCCACTCCATTACATTCATTTTTTCTCTCTCTCTCTCTCTCTCTCTCTCTCTCTCTCTCTCTCTCTCTCTCTCTCTCTCTCTTTAGCAACACAGTAAACAAACATCCATTAGAGTGATTACGTTACTAACACTTGTTTCATTTCGGGGATGTGATCCCCCCTCCCCTACCCCCACCCCGTCCCCTCTCTCTATCTATCCCTTAACCCCGCCTCTCTTTTTTCTTCTTCTTCTAATCCATTTTTCACTGTGGTCAACAACATGGTCACCAATCACGTTTCAGTACTTTATCCGTATTTCAAATTCCGTTAATAATGTCTACTTATTCATGCATCTGTTCAGTCGTCCATAGTAAGGTCTTGTCAAACAGTGCGCACGGTCAGAATTACCTAAGACCACATACATTTTTTAACGATACTGCCAAGCCTACACACACCTGACGCCATCCCTACCCAGTCTCTCTGCATCTCACGCATTCACTTTGTGTTGGTTCTCTTTTTCATGTGCGCTGCTTTTTTTCTTTTCTTGCTTTTTTAATGTAATGTGGTTGGTGCTCCTCTGTGTTATGTAGTCTACCTGCACCCATTCAGGAGAATCAAGGGTCAATGCACCCCCCACCCCCCCACCACCGTTCCGAATTATCTCTGTGCCCCCCCCCCACCCCCCCCTCCCTCCCCACTTCCCACCCCACCACCACCGTTCCGAATTATCTCTGTGCTCCCCCCCCGCCCGCCTCCACCACCCTCCTCCCCACTTCCCACCCCACCACCACCGTTCCGAATTATCTCTGTGCCCCCCCCCCCCCCCCCTTCCCACCCCAGACAGACAGACAGACAGAGAGAGTAGAGAAGAAAGCAGAGAGCAGCCAGCCGTATTTCTGTTTGTACTTCAGATACAGGGAATAAAACCAACTGTTAGTGTTAGCTAACAAGACAGACATAACTAAAAAATAAAAAATATACACACGCCCTTCAGTTCTAATTCTAATAATAATTAAAGTATTTCTACAGCGGGCGAAAAAGTCCGGAAAGACTATTCTAAGCGCGCACACACACAAACAGGCACCCCCGCACTCAGAAACATACACTATACACAATTTACAACTGACTTCAACAGACAATAAACAAGGATTTGTGGTGGAGAAAGATAGCAGCGCGGACCGGAAAACATGGCAGGTCTATTGTTGGGGGGGGGGGGGGGGGGGGGGAGAAGAAATGTCTTCAGGTTAGATGTGAATGAGTCCAGAGAGGGTCTCTTTCGGAAAGGAAGGGGAAGGCTGTTCCATGCAGCAGGGCCAAAAACGGAAAAGGCGCGGAAGATTCTGTCATAATAGTGTAATCACACACACACACACACACACACACACACACACACACACACACACACACACACACACAACACACACACACACAACCAAACACACACACACACCATACCACGCCACACCACACCACACACACACACAAAAACTTTTTTTTCTTCTTCTTTTTGGTGGGGGCAGAGAATAATAAGAGTGACCTGCTGCCAAATTCGCCTTTCGTAGGCCCGTTTAGCGACTGAAAATAAGTGATCCCTTGTTGTTGTTGAGTTTCGTTATTGTTTGGGTGTAACTCGATGACACACACACACACACACACACACACACACACACACACACACACACACATACACACACACACACACACTCACACACACACAGAGTATAACAAAATCCAAGCATGTCTTGGTTTGGAAACTTTTACTCCAAATTTTCACCCATCTTGGGGCTTTTTCAAGGCCTGCCCGGTCGGCTTGACTGATTCTTACCTAATACAGTTCACACAACGATTCTTAAAATATATATACTTCAAAACTCTACCTGTATACATATTATATATGCTGTTACCTTGATAATTGTAAGACCAGACTAATATCACTTATAAGTAAAAGATTTAAACAAAAAGGAAGAAGAAGGAGGAGGAGGCGCATTTTCATATCTCTCTCTTTATATAATATATATATATACAGAGAGAGAGAGAGAGAGAGAGAGAGAGAGAGAGAGAGACAGAGACAGAGACAGAGACAGAGACAGAGAGACACAGAGAGAGAGAGAGAGAGAGAGAGAGAGAGAGAGAACTCGAAAATGTCAATACTCAAGGATAGTAGCGTTAGGTCCATTTGGACCATTAACAGTCCATCTTGCTATTCTACAAAGGGAGAGAGAGAGAGAGAGAGAGAGAGAGAGAGAGAGAGAGAGAGAGAGAGAGAGAGAGAGAGAGAAGACTCGAAAACTTTAATACCAAGGATAGTAGGTTAGGTCCATTTGGACCTATCTAACAGCCAGTCCTTGCTATT